>JAJEKB010009585.1:0-19006 GCA_022393335.1 Macrotrachela quadricornifera | reverse complement strand
ATTTCATAGAATTTGGATAACTTTTTGAAAAACGGCGGTGTCCTTTTTAAGTTAAAAAGTGATCGTACTAAACGATCTAAATAATTGGATGAATAGTATCAACTACTATTGGGAATTACTCAATGTGCATTTTTGGATTTGTCAACTTCAATTCATTTAGTTCTTCATTATCGATTTCGCCTTTGATAAGATCAATTGTTTCATTATGTAAAATATTATAGATGAATTCTATTGATATTTCTCGAAAATTCATTGTATTTAGATCAACAGTAGTTATCGCTGATGTTTAAAGCTATACGGTAGGTAACAAAAGCCTCGACTCATCTAGAACTTTCTAGAAATTCTAAAACTTTTCATAAGTTTATCATATATAAGTATTGTAAATGATCGTCTAATGAAAAATATTGTTCATTTCTCCTGCGCTGTTATCAATCACTAGCTCTCACATATAGATTCACTACTACACAATCAGTCCGGAATTGTGTTTTACTCTAACCATCCATTAGACCTATAGCTCAATCGTGCGACTATAGCAAAAGCAGTTCACTGTGCTTTGTTGACGATTAAATGTTGGCTCAAGTGATGAATGCGATCAAAAGGCTTAAGCCACACAACCAAAGTAGGTCGACCATGTGCAACTATATCGAAGGAGAATCAACGAGTGGTCCCACTCTCTAAAAAACAAACAGTTAACATCGCGCAATATATCGTGAAACACATGAACCCAAAACAAGTCGTGGTTAGTGAGAGAATGATGCAACGGTGTTTTAATGATGCTGTGCAAAATACAACCGACCTTGAGCAAAGCTATTACTTACAGGAAGTCACAGAAAAAATCGTTTACAGTGGGCATAAGATGAATATGCTACGTATTGAAATCGAGCGATATTTTTTTCTGGCACGACCAACATCCGTCTAAATTTCGTGAAAGGACTGGTTTGGAACTTGTCAGGAAAAACGAAGGTCGTTTGAACTGAGCAGAAACTTGCAATCAAGTGAAGAAAAAAGAACGGAATTGTAAAAATCGATGCGCGATTAATAGCATTCGATCTTCCGCTTATCGAAAATGTGTGGTAACTTCTCAAAATAACGTTATGAAACAAAAAGTTCACAACGTATTAATCTTTGGTTTCGTTGATAGATGAGGATCTGCAAAATGACATATTTTTAGTCCCGGTTTCGGTCTTTATTACAGCTAAAACAGTACTCTTTGAGAATGAAAGAAATATCTTTGATCTGAAAAAGTATCTAAGAATCTACATGACGAGTACAATTTTCACGGCTGATTTAAGAGTTATTTCGCTAGCCAAAATGTTATCTTTTTTTCCTGTTGCTAACAAATAACAAAGGTTTTCTCAAATATACATGAGTATAAGAATAAAACAAATCGATTCACGCTAACGGTAATAGAACAATGATACAATATTATACAAATAAACGATGTTTAAAGTGCAATTGAGTCTAATCCATGTATATTATGTTTTGCATACTTGAAAACTTGTTAAAGCTTCCAAAACATTTGATTCTCGATGACAGGACTGTAATTTATGAAAGGCTTATACCAAATTTGAAGACAAAAATATTGATTTACGGATTTTTTTTATCAGAATATAGTAAAAAATGTGAAAATATATATTAGAGATACTTGGAAAGAGGAAGCTGACCAGGACCAGTTTAAAAAAGTTTTAGTCTCAGTGCCGGAGCAATTTTGCAGATCTCTACTAAAGGGTAAATTGTTCGACACTTTTGATAGAAGGGTTTATTAATTATACGCTCAAGGGTAGATTAGAGTACGGAAAGCGGCGAGTTGTTCTATGATTTTAGAAAAACGATATATTATTTTACCGAGAAGAGTACATTATTACATGTCACATGAAAATGACTTATTATTCCATATATATTACTTTGTTATTCTGCAGTTTTAGTGAGAATTTATTTTTTCACAGACAAAGGTAGTTTATTTTGTGAGTTTTTTTTCTCGAAATTACCTCTCCGATGAATGTCTACCATCTAATGAAAGAAATTCCAGTACTAAAAGGTGACCCAGAAGTCTTAATGCGATTTGTATACTTATTTTTTTTTTGTCTTAAAGTGGATCTTTAAAAATTTGTCCATATAATGAAATGACGCAGTAAAAGACAGTCTACAAAACAGCAAATGAATGCTCCTCCCTAACTACTATATTGAGAAAGTTATCAGCTTAGAAATATGCATCACAAAAAATAAAACTTAATCGTAGACGTTTAAGACTGATGAAAACTTTATTTCGTTCAAAAAATGTTGTTTTGATTATAAAATATTTCTTCATCATGAGTGTTACAACGCAAAACTTTATGAATCAACGCTCATAAACTTGATTTTCTTTGAACTGTATCATGTTTGTAAGGTGTTTAGGTATGTTATCTATCATTGCTTCACATTGCTCAGATGTAATCTTTTGCCATTCTGAATTAATAAAACTAACTAATAAATTAAGATTTTCAAAAGTTTTTCCTTTTGTTTTTTTCTTATAATCTCTCAAATGTTTTCAATAGGATACACACCTGCAAGTTTAGTATCCTCATCATTTGGTTCGATTCTTCCTTCAAAAAAACCATTTACAACGTCCATAGCTACTTTCGTTCGATGTTTTGAGTCTTGATCATCTTGGAATATGACGTTGTTCAGATTTTCACCACTTCATTATTAGTCGGGTTAGCTTTTTCATGTAAAACTTTGGCATATGAATCAACACTCATGTACATTTTTTTACGCTTATCAAGCGGACATTGATCTCGTAACCATTGAGTAAAATTGATAGAACCCTCTTGAAGTATCAAATCTTTCATGGTAATCGCAGCCCAAAAACATAACGCCACTTGGATACTTTACTATTGATGCTTCTCTTAAATCGGCAGGAATTTCAGATGAACCTTCAGCATAAATTACATTCATTTTGTTCTTGTGAAAACTTTCGATTGTAAATATTTCAGAAAAATCAGTATTAATAATATCGTCCAATTTCCATATATGATCATTTTTTCTTTCGCCAAATTTTTCGCTTTAATTTTTTTGCATAACTAACGCGTTGTTATTTATTTGAAGTTGTTAACTTTTATGCTTTTCTCAATTTGAATGATTTCAAATTTGATCCCTAGATTATTGTTTGCGCCGATGTTCTTTTGCTTTCAATGTTATTTCGTTGTAATTCAAATACCACTTTACTTTGATGTTGTCCCTGTTTTAAGTATATTAAATATTTTACTGCTTTCTTTAAGTGTTCCATTCGAACAGTTCGTGGTGTACCACATTTTGATCTGTCTTTGATTGTTCTTTATTATAGTGTTCAACTTATTTTTCTTCTTAATGCATCACGATATAATGAAAGTGGATTTATGGTTTCATAACATGCTGCATCTTGCGACATATTTCATTTTCAAATAAAATGCTTTTAAAAATTAAAATATGGAATGCGAAATGCTGCCATTGGTTCTAAGTCACCTGGTACTTTTAATGGAATTGAATCGACGCAAAATATTTAAACGGAAATGTAATTTTTGTCCAATAATAATCAGCATATAAGAGTTAATTAGTATATGGTAGTGATATGATTTTGAAATGGCTAGTCCATATCTCTGATCACATTCCTACCTCAATTACAGATATACAAAAAGTATTGTGATCTAATAACAAGCTCGGAGTACGGATTATATTATTCGTCCTTATTATTATCAAATATTCGCCCTACTTTATACTCGCATTTGTGTCTTCTATATCAACGGCTAATAATAAAATGATTCTCGTCTATAAACATTCATTCCACCAAAATCATAGACCAAAAAAAACAAAGCACATAACAATATTCAACCAACTTATCATCTGAATCAATAATTTCTGTATTCTCACATTATTTCTTCACTTCAATTATAACAGTAAAGATATACACAATATAGTGTATGCCAACTAACTAACCAGTCGTCCACTGCACCAAAATATATATCGAACATCAGTATTTAAACCCACTAGCACAACTCACCTTTAATAGATTTGCATCCGAACTATTTTACATTGGGGTCTTTGCTGATTTTCTGCTCAATTCTCTTTCTTTTCTTCCAATATTCATCTTTTTAATTTTAACTGTTCATTTATCTTTATTATTTCCACGCACTCTACGCTTGCAAACTATTTCATTTTAACAAAAAATCTAGTGCTGAAAAGCAAATATTGAAATTAACATATTGAATTTCTCTTTTCTTCTATGTAATAGATACGATCAGTCTATTTTCGACTTTCACATTCTCACACCTTCAAATCATCACCCTCACTCTCCTCTGCTGTAGCAGCCAAATTATCGAGAAATGCTTGAGACTTCATTGCAAACTTGGATATTTGTCTAATTTTTGCACCATATTTCCAAAAGATGTATGGAAAGGGTAAACAGGCCAATGCCAAAGAACCGGGTAATGCTGCAGCCCAGTGAATGCCTAAACTGGAGTACATGCGTGAAGTAAAAAGTGGAAAAACGGCACCAAAAATGGAACGTAGAACCAAATTAGCTGCGAGAACGCTGGTAGCATGAATGACATAACTGTCAACGAGGTAGTTAAAGGTAGAGATCATGACAAGAACCATGCTAAACCCTACGGGAATACCAGCTGTAATAGAAACCATAAAATGGATAGAGGGATAATTCGTCCAGGCAAACCAAAAGAGGCCAATGGGAATGGCAAAAGCACCAACGATGGCGGGCGGAAGTCGAGTTTCGGGTGGTGCGCGACCACCCAGTAGCTTAGCAGCCATCGTATTATATCTGTTATTTTCTAGAATAGTGTAGATTATGGCAATGATCATGCCTACAGCAAGACCGCAAAAGGCAAGACCACTGATACCCGTTGACCATCCTCTTTGCTGCTTGTACACAATGGGAAAAGCAGCCAAAAGCATGTAGAGTATTCCGTAGACAATGGCTATGTAGATAGAGAGAAGAAAAACAATAGGCTCACGAAAAAGTAGCTTCCATGGATGGGAGAGAGACGTCTTGAGGCGTCTAATAAAAGTTAATTTCGTTTCAGCTTCGAACTTTGATTGGTAAATTGCACCACCCATTGCAAGAGACAGTTTTTTTGCTCGTTTTCGTAGCAGAACGGGTGCATATGTTTCTGGATATAAAAAAATACCAACGATGAAGATGACACCTGTGAGAATGGTCATCATTCCTTGCACCCATCGCCAGCCTCCGCCACTATCGCCGACGAAACCACCAATAATCGGTCTAAGGACCATACCTGAAATAAAAATAAGAAAAATATTAGAAGATGAATAGTACTCTTATTGACCCATAAAAGTAGCTCCTATAAATAGAGCTATTGCAATACCACGTTGACTTGCTGCAAATAGGTCGGCTACTGTGCCACCTGCCTGCACGACAGTAAGTGATTGCATTATGAAAGATTGCATTCAGAAATAGACTTACATTTGTCAATAGAGATGATCCAAAAGTTCCAGCAAAGAATCGCATAATGAGAAGGGTCTCGATATTTTGCGACCCGGTCGCACCAGCATTAAACACAGTCATAGCACCGTATGTAGTAATGAAGACTACACGTCTGCCAAGGACTTCAGACAAGGGCGCAAAAAAAAGTGGTCCTATAGCAAAACCGAGTACAAAAAGCGAAACACCAAGGAGAACAATCTCATTGGAGACACCAAAATGTTCGATGAGTCCTGGAACATCACCAACCTTTAAAAGAAAATTTGCATGACTGTATTTTCAATAATATCACCGCTTACATAGCCTGATGAACAGAAAAACACTCCAAATGAACACAGAGTAGCAAATAAGGTCACAGTCCATTTATAGAATGTTGGCCACGATTGTGGGTTTTCTGGATCATTTTTCTCCGTCAGCCAATATACAAGAAAAGGTTCTTTGCTTGTTTCGTCGCCGGAATACTGATGAGATTTAATGAACTTCATATCTGTCACGTACAATGACCATGGGGTACATCGATTGGTCGTCGTCACTGGTGGCGAGACAAAGTCACTCTTCATTGAAAAGACTTGCGTATACTCAGTCGTCTACAACGATTAATTAGGATAAGGAAATTTCTCCAGGTGTTAAATCGTTTATGGCATGAAACTATAGCCATTAGATAGATCTTATTGGAATGTGCTCAGATTTATAAGGATTCGGGTGCATGAGCCTTTGAGGGGGAGAAAAATCAAACTTTGAAATTTACACCTGAAACTTTGCTCAATAAAAAGACTCTACTAGAGTAGATATTATACAAAATTTCATACTTTTAGCATAAACTGTTCGTTAGTCACGAGTTCTTCAAGTGCGAGCTTCTTCCATATAGGTGCCATAGGTATTTTGACTAGGTTATAATTCAGCAAAGGTTTGTGCTAAAGGTCTGAAATTTTGTAAGATACCTACTCTAGTAGAAGTCTTTAATTGAGCAACATTTCAGATCTAAATTTCAGTTTGATTTTTCTTACCCTCAAAGGCTCATGCATCCGAATCCTTATGAATCTGAGCATATCTCAGTAAGGTCTATCTAATGGTTATAGTCTCAAGCCAAAAGCAACTTAACACCCGGAGAAGTTCTCTCGTCAGAATCTCAATGTATGATTGTATTTTGCAGTAGTGTACGGCTTCTCCCATGAGGAGTCAACTATACAAATACAAAAGTCTCAACATTTTTCGTGATATATCACATTTTGCAGAGTTTGTTGCACTAATCATTTTTGTAAACAAATGGTAGAGGTGTATAAGAAGGTAAATCAACCCACCTGAAAGTGCCGAGTAAAAACTACGTAGCTCTGTCGCTTTGCAATATTTCTAAGCTAAATTAACCATGTTTAGAGTGACTTTGAGGCATATCTCGACCATCTGGCAGAGATGCTCGAATTTGAGTGACATTTTCCCAACCTTGGAAATTTCGACTTTTGAACACATTTAATACGGCACCAAAGAGCAGATTTGAAATTTTTACTACAGTTGGATCTCGATCGATGGTGTTTGATCGCAGAATTTACTGACAAATATGTATACAAACTGTTTACACTTAATGTTTCATTACTCTTCGACTTTCGGATTGCCATAACTCATTAAAGCAATGTGACAAACAGCTGAAATTTATACTTCAGTAAGATATATGAACGTTGCAGTTCTACTAAAACTTTTATTTCATTTGCTCGAACTGCACTGATGCTAGAAAGATCGAAAGGATCCTTCCATGGTAGTGACCTTAAAAAATGGTTTATATTTCTGATGAACTACTCGTAATAGAGAAAATGTTTTCATTTGTGTATGAAATCGTAAAATTCTTTTTTCCGAAGTTCGGTCTTACAGACAATCATTACCAAATCATTACGATAACACACTCATCGAGTTTTTTTAGCTCTCTAAAAAGGCATATTTTTTTAATAAGTTTAACAACGAAACGAGATGATCTATTGATGTTAAATAGCAGTTTAATCATCGACAACACTATAATTATTTCCATTTTTTTAAAAGGCAAACTACTGTTCGAAATATTATTACAGATATTAAGGCCCTTTTTTCGCCATTTTTGCACAAAAAATGTTCGATTTTGGCTGGTGGCTATCATTTATCGTCATTCTTTTTCAAAACGAATAATATCAGTTGATAGAAAATATAGGAAATGTGTAAAAAAAATTTTCAATGAATAAGTTTGGTTGCTATATGCTCGAGAAATCTTCTGTACCACTTTGGTCAGGCATGGTCCATTTTAGTCGGGCAGGCTGTTTAGAATACCAGGCAATCAAAAGAGTAAAATATTTAGGTCTGACCCAAAACTCCAAGAACATTAAATAAAAATATAAAGATAAAGAGATATTTTCACTTTCATTTTATTAAATGTTGAGGATAATTGTCATTATTATTTATACTAAGTTCGATTCTTTCTAACAATATGTCAAAGTTTTTTTCTTCAATCGTTTTCGAAAAAATGTTTATATACTTTGGATGCTGTATGAGCTAGTCATGTTTTATTTATTTAATCAGTTAAACTACGTTTGATAGAATTATTCAATCAAAAATGACAGTATCGGGTTCGACAAATATAGTGGATATAACATTGTATTGATGCCTTCTTTTGTCATATGGTTAATAATATTGAAAGCGTATGAAGTCATCAATGATCATTAAAATACTTTGTATATTTTAAGCTTGATGTTTCTATTTATTTCTGTATTCTATTAACAAAAGGCTTCGAATAATTATAATATTATAGTTGTGAGCTATCATCTAATATAAATTCATATTCCATCATTAGTAGTGCTAGAATTCAGCTATCATAATCGAATCAAATATTGATGAATTTTTAAAATAAATGAAATCTGATTTGTTCACGTGGAATCCAAGGTATATAAACACTTTTTCGAAAATGATTGAAGAAAAAACTTTGACAAGTTGTTAGAACGGATCGAACTTGGTATAAATTTATAATGACAACTATCTTCAACATTTAATAAAATAAACGTAAAAATATCTCTTTATCTCTATATGTTTATTTAATGTCCCTAGAGCTTTTAGTCAGACCTAGGTACATTCTTAATATTCATGATTCTTTCAACGCGAAGCGCAGCAATAACAATTCGGAACGACAAAATTTGGTCTCACCTTGAGTTGTTCTATTCATATCCTAATGGCAGGCTTCTTGTTGCCGTTGCCTTAAAGTTATCTTATTCATTTTTTTGCGATGAAATCAGCTGACATTTTAGGAAGACTCCGAAAAAGAATTTTTGATCCGGTCAAAAGGTCGTCTTTTAATCATTTCACAATGACGAGCAAAGTTTTTTCTAGAAGATCTTTGATCTTGCCCAAGCAGTTCTTTTAATTTTTTCATTTACTTCTTTTTTACTGTTTTGATAAGACCAAACGATTAATAAAACCGTTTCTTTGTCTCTTTTTTTATTTCATGCAAACGATAAAGAAAAATTCGTCTGTTGTCTTATTCTTATTGTTAATACCGTTAAACAACATAGTTAAAAGAAGTCAGTCGTTATTATGTAGGAAGGTTTAGGTTCGTCTTTATCAAAACAACACCTTGTTGATAACAGTAAGCAATTTTTTCAGATATGCTTTTAAATGCAGTGTATTTTTGCGTTTGCTTGCTATGTAAAACGTGTATGTGCGAGTACACTGCAAGATTACCGAAATTTTGCCAATTAGCAAATTTCCAGAGGGTGTTTTGGTGAAAGTAAGACGGAGTTTTATTAGCTGTCACAAAATAGTATTAATACAGGATACATGTAAGGGTTGAACCTAATATTGTTAGAATATATACAATAACTTACACTTTTTAATGTATTCGATATGCATTTTTTAATTCATCTCTGAAGATGAGGGTACATTGGCGAAATTCCAGGATCCCGTACCGCGTGAGTCATAATGATTGAGAAACTTAATATTTCGCAAATATCTTAGCAAAGATAAAGTATTTAATCTTGATTCTTTTTTAAAAATATGCGCTGTAAAAAGCTCTACAAAAATTGTAAGGATAAGTCTTTATTGATTAGTTCTGATTATGTCTTCTATATTTCAAATAGATAAATCACATGATAATGCTATATTCCACTGTATTAAATGTTTGGAAAATATTTTTGTTTTGTGCTAAGAAGGTGTTCATATAACTTTCGTGCAGCTTTCGACGATGTGTCTTCTAAAAAAATCTTCCACATGCTTTTGTTATACTAAATACAACCGAACATAGCACCATCATGTTACCTATTCATTTTGAGCGTCGAAGGTATCATGAGAGAAAGTCAACAAAGTATTGTTCTTACAGTTTTGTAGAGTTTTTCACGGTAGAATTTTAAAAAAGGCATCAAGATTATATGGTTTATTTTTGCTGAGATATTTGCAAAATACTAAATGTTCAATCATTAATGACTCACTCAGTATAAATCAAGGAACGATAAGCATGTATTTTTTTTAATTTATTTTCATAGGTTTTTATTTTAGATTATTTTGTTTTATCAAAGAAATCCGATGAAAAAGGACAGAGGGAGGAAGAACATAAAACGGATCGTGCTTCTACTGTATTTATTTCGATTACTTTCGTCTATATCTTGTGATTCACATGAATCTCGTATTGAAAAAATGATAAAAGTATTCTATCGAAGGCAGATCAAACGCGAATTAATACCCTATAAATCTTTTTAAATAATCTTGAGTTAGAGAAAAAAACTACTATTTCGCTAAGAACGAAATAATAAATTTATTTACACTTTTGCAATAATCAGCCATCGATATCTTGTCACAAATGTTCGTCTGATAGAGTTCTTTGTTTGGAATGTTAAATAAGATGTAGCAAGATCAAAAATGATTGATCGAGTCGATAAAACCAAGATATTTAGCTGATATTAACTCAGAGGAAAAGAAGATCGACTATCAATAGTGCTGTTTTTGAAGTTCGCACTATGTCCTATCCGTACTGTATGTACTTATTTAGTGCAGTCTCTAGATATCCATTAGTTGATGTAGCGAACTTTTTTCTACCCATACTATGGTTAGCTCCAAAAGTATTCTTTATAGTTTTCACAAATTGACTCGCGGTACAATAGTTCTGGATGTCCAGGCAGCTTTCTGGTACACTATTGACCAATGTCTCCATTCAGACGAACCCAAGTATTCTTTATACATATTCGTAAAGCAAGAGTTATGCGATGACTTTTTTCGACAAGAGTGAAATACGGCGCTTCTTCTTTCCACTCTCTCTCTTTCTTATTGGATGAGCATGGATTCCACTAGTTTTTATATTTGTATTGAGAATACTCTTTGTCGAAAAGATTTTTGTTTCAGCCGAGTCCTCTTTTTTTCTTCTCCTTTTAAAATAAACTTTTCTCTATATTCAGGGAAATGCCATGTTGCTCTTGTTTAAATTTCCCGGTTTATCGTGCCTGACTGACGGGTATTGCCTTGACCCAGCTAGATTGATAAATATTATAATATGACGCAAAGTTCTCTAGTCGACTGGTTATTTTCTCTTTATGATGCCCTCTGCTCTTCTTTTTTTTATAGATTCGATTGTCTCGCAACTCTGACGTTAATTCTTCGTCTTACTTTCGATTTTAAATAATTCTAGTTGCTTAGCTTTCACATATGGCCACTACTGACAATCGAACTTGGAGTAAAACTATCGATAATAATCATGTACAATCTCAATATGTCTCTCATCAAAATTATACACAAAATATCAATACAACCTTCAATGATGAACACGAAGATAACGATAAGGAGAACGCAGGCAGCAGTAAAGAATTTTTGTCTTGAATATATTATGATGATGTTTTTATCTTATAGATAATTACCGAATATATTCGAGCAGAAACCATGTACGACCTGTTGAAAACCATTGCCTGTTGATGCAGTCAACATATCCCGGTAATAAACTTGTTTTGCTCTTTGTGGTCATAAGATAAAAGATTGCACTTAGTTAGAGAAAAGTCTGAACGCCATCATGGAGACCCATAGAATTGAGTAAGTGGAGAGTTAGAAGAATGATAATCCAATCAAGCACTGTCATTTTTGGATTGTGATTGAATGAAAATCAGTCAAGGATTCACTGCCTAAAAGTCTGAGTAGAGAATTAGTCGCAACTACAGAATAGTGGTATGATGATCCAAGTTTTGTGGTAGCATATCAGTAAAAAATAATCCACGATTAAAAGATTGAAATTTAGATAGACAGACATATTAGAACCTAGAGATCCAGTGGATAATTGGCATTGTAAAGTTTTGAGACATTTGTAATCTGTTTTTCGTCTTATATGAAATTTCTTTTCATAACTGACCTAGTATTATACTATCTGGTTTAAAAGTTTATCAGAGCAAACTCTATGGAATTAAACTTCGAAGCTCACACACCTAACGTATGCATAACAGGACTGCTTCATTTGTGATACTCATCCGAATCTTCTGCACATATCCGATGTATTGTATCATATTGTGTTCGATAGAAAAACGCATAGACTTACCGAAAGATCGAATACACTCAGAGCGGTGGTTATGTCAGGGAGAGTAGCTCTCGTTTGATACAAAAAAATCTATTTATAATCGAATTCTTAGCGGCAAACAATCGATAAAAATTGAGCTAAGTTCGTTTTTGGCAACTTTATTTCTCGTTCTGATCTGGATATTTCTTGCAATCTTCATCTCAATCTGACCAAAAATAGACGAAATTTAACTGGATGATCACTTTGATTTATCAGCAATGTTGAAGGTGAAGACAACCATATATAGTACCTTTTGTAGAATAAGATTTGTTCTATAAAATTCGATATCTCCTGAAACCTAAAGTATTCATTAGTTCCAACAGCAAGAGACAAACTTTTTTGCAGTGTATTTTAATATGGTAACCAGACATTTATTGTGACTCGTTGTAGTTTTATTTTGAATGTCATGAATCCGAATATGACATTAGAATTGATATGTAACTTCATCATGATAAAATAATACGAACATCAAAATTCTAACCGCTTTCAGTATTCACTCGAGAAGACTTAGTATTTGATTTATATGTGCTTGAAATCAGAATTAAAATCAATTTTCAGATATAAAAAAAGAGTGATACGCACTTCAAGGTTTACAAGTTTTGAAAGTTTCATCTAAATCGAAGACATTTGTCTCTATGGTGACACAGATCTTCCTGCATCATTTATCTGGTTATGTTATACTACCATTAGCACGGAGTATTTGACTCCCTCAATCTCGGTATTATGAAAATGACCTTCTTTCTATCTTTGACTATTCTAGATCTAGACAACTGCGATCCAATTGTGAACCAAGCAGTGGTTCAAGACGCTGTTGATGTAAACAACAACAGTATGCAATCACTCGTAGGAATATCTGAGTCAACAATCGAGCTTCAAGCCAGCAGCCATTCCCCGTTGGTGCCGGCTCACGAGACCGTACGGAATGTTCTCGGTACGAATAAATATCACAAAATAAATATAAAAATAGCTCTAGCTCCGAATTTGATTTAGGATATGTTGGCAAGAAAGCGGCAGTCGAACGATGCAGCTTATTTCAGATAATTGACAACAGGCAAGCGATTGTGGAGCATGAGTGGCCACGAGGAAATGAAGGTCAATGTTTTACTATGCCAGCGATCCTAAAACGTATCGAAAACGATGCAGTCGTTGCTGTGACACGTGATGATCTATCTAATTCATACAATGATCTAGAATTCTTCAAGCTGAACGATGTTGCATGCTTGTTATTGTTGCCAATTCGCAATCCACAAGCACCTCGAACCATTATTGGCTTCCTATCATTTGCTTACAGTATTCCACGAGAATGGACACAAGAAAATATACTCCTCTTAGAAATAGCTCGAGATCTGGTTAGCGCGACCTTGATTCATCCAGATATCTTCATTAATTTGGATCACAAGATAGCCACTTTACGTGCCACAGATGTAGAGGCTCGTTTGTCTCCTGAGCAGCATGCTATCATGGATCAAACCGTTGTTCTATTTGAGAGAATGCGTCGTCAGTCCAAGATCAATGACCTTTGGAAGTCCATTGGTATGAACGCTTTCAAGAACAAACTTGCACGCTTCATCATATCGAATCAAGCTATTCTCATGGCTCTACCTGCTTTCCCATACAAGAACTCGGACAGAAATAGTAAGGTCATCGGTACACTTCCTGATATGGGAGAGGCGTTGGCGCTCGCGAATTTGAATTTATTTGCATTGCAAGTGGGTGAGGTGTATCCATCTGGCTGCAAAGTCTTTGTAATTAGTGACGGTCGCGTTTTCAACGATTTATATCCTCTTTCTGACGTCGCTGCCTCTGCCTACACGAATCACATACACTCACTAGGTCAAGGTCAATTACAATTTATTGGGCTAGATCAAATGTTCTCATCATCGACAGAAAATAAATTCAAGAGAGACGCAATTGTTCATTTGTACGGAGGCAATATCGAGAGCGTGAGCAGAAAACTACAAGAAGATGCACATTTTCATCAAGTTTACATGGCGTTTAAGATGCTTCTTCGTAAAGATATTGGTGAAGAAAGACGATCAGCAGCAGAGAAGGCGAAAATGATGATGTTGCGTAACGACAGTTATAGCGAGTTGATCCGAATCCTGTTTCCACATCACGTGCGTCTGTCTATCCATGACCACAGTAGTACAGAAAAGATTAGTGTATATCTTGTTGGAGACAGCATTATCACACCTTGGCATGGAGTTGCGGTGAAACGAAAGAATGGAGCTTGGACAATTATGAGAAAGAAAACGGCGTTGGAAATGGGTTGCGTCTTAGAAGATGCATTGAACCCAGCAAACCGCAAAGATATTCTGTACAATGATCTCAAATCGCTCAACTTAACACAAAATGAAACCTTTTCATCTTTGCCATTTTATCGTGATATTTGATGATCCCACCAAGTGAATAACGAAAAAATGTTCATTAAAATGCTCTGTTTTTATTAAATAAATGGAGAAATATTCATTGAAATAAATTTTGATCTAGTAATAATCCATTTTAACTATTTCTTGAAAACAAATTCTACTTTTTCCAAGCTTTAAATTAATGTAGAAACTATTTAAAATATCTGCAAAATCATACAGTAATATTATTTTTGAGTTATAAGTGTTTACTTTTAAGAGTAACACAAGTAACGTTCGTTCTTATGACTTGCTTGATTCTTGACTAAGCCTGATCTAATCCTCTAGGGTTCGACCACCTTACAGCGTAAATAATAGTTTCGCTAATTTTTCTTACTTTATATCGTAATAGTAGACATTTTGATGAGAATGCAATGAAAAGTAAGAAAGAACATTGTATTCTAAGCTATAGATCTCAAGCTATTTTATCTAAATCGAAGGTCAAAATCAAAATTTCATCTAGATGATTGGTTGTTTTCATATATTGTTTAGCGTGTTTTTCGAAGATGATTAGTTATGAAAGGTATTTATCTTATACATTATCAAAGAAAGAGATGTCTCGATTACTTCTCTTCCAATTAATAAAAACTGCAGATCGCTAGCTATTGACATTCTCTTGACATTCATTCTATACCTATCGCTTTTTCGTTCGTGTTTATAATACTTATATTGTGAAAATCATGTCACAACATACATGGTGAAAACTTTTAGTTTAGATTGCTTCAATTATTTCTGTTCAATAAGGTTTATGCTCTTAGAAAAGTCATTTAACATTCATTCATATTTGTCATTATCGATCTTCAGTGTATTAGAGAGTATTTTGACAAAAGACATCGCTGAATTATTATCACTATAATCACCATTTCAATGGAAAAGATTGTACATTGATTTTCATGGATCACTTGATTAGATCTCATTCAGAAATAATAGGTTCAAACTATACAATTTGAGTCTTCAAGCATGCACATCTATTAATTTTTTTTGGTATTAAGCAATTGCCAAATTGCTACCCTGTTGGCTACGCCATTGCTCATTCCTTATCTCGAAAAATATCTCTATCTTGAATGCCTTGAATTTTGTCAACTGTAAGTATACGATATGTATTGACACAAGAAAAGAAAAGCAAAAAGAGAATATATATATTATTTCATGTGACTTATTCATTTGTTATCATAGTAAATACGATAGTATTTTTCTTAATCTCTCTTCGAATTTTCATATTCATCCAAGGTTTGTATATTCAGCTCACTCGATGTAATAATCTTTGTTTATTTCAATGTTTCCAGAGTCAAAAATCAAGATAATATCAGATCTTTTTACATCATCGAACTGAAAAAATGAAACAAAAAAGCTTAATAATCGCTCTTATAATCATAGGTAAACTGTTTTTGTTATCATGGGCAATTACAATGACAGTTCTTTATGTAAAAGAGATTATGAATCATAAGAGCAGTTCATCAAAATTGCCAAATTATGATGCACAATGTGACTTTTTTGTTGTTGGTCTTGGTGCTGGTGGATCAGTCATTGCTGCACGTCTTTCAGAAGTGCCACACTGGGTTATTTGGGCAGTTGATGGTGGACCAAGTGAAGATATTTTATCGATGAATCATGGTAAAGGACCAGCTGAGAAATATCCACCATATAGTTTTGTCTCTCCGCATGATCCAGGTATTGTTAGTACACCTTTACCAGCTGCTAATAATAAAATAATGTACATCCCACGTTTTAATGGGCTCGGTGGATCAGCTCGTCTATACGGTGGAGTTTATACTCGTCCGTCAGCACAAATGATGCAACGATGGCCATCAAATTGGACGTTAAATGATCTAAAGAAATATTATCAACGGATTGAAGATCATTATTGCTACTATTATCCACCAAATGTAACAGGTATTTCAGAAGACGATTGCTTAGAATATCATGGAAAAAATGGGCCATTCCAAGTAAATCCAACATATCTACCGGAGTTTGCAAACATATCAAAATTATTTGAACCTTATTGCAAAGATGCAGCTCAGTTATGGGGTGGCTATAATCCTGATCTTAACGGTCAATACCACCTTGGTTGCGCACTGTTTCAACTTTTTACTCAAAGAAAAGGATTAAATCGTACGAACGAGCAATCTCCATATAATCTTGGTCTATCATTTCAAGCTTATTTCAATAGATCAGTTCTAGACCGCACAAACTTACGAATACATCAAGCAACCCTAGTTACTAAAATCTTATTTGAAGGAACAAAAGCTGTAGGAGTACTTATACAGAATAGGACTGGAACATATAAAATTCAAGTAAATAAAGAAATAATAGTAGCTGGTGGCACATTTGCTACTCCTCATCTTCTTCAAGTTAGTGGCATTGGTGATCCATCAGTTTTAGCCGAATCTCAAATTCCTTTAGTAGCTGAAAATTATCATGTTGGTAGAAATCTTCGTGATCATGTTCTTATCTCCATGGTATTTCAAATGAAACAAGCAAGTTCAACTTATCCACATACACCAAATTCAACTAATGGAAGTCGGTATATTGAATCCATACCAAATAAAGATAAATCTTGGTTAATATCTTTGAATACTGGATTACGAAAAGATAATATTACTGATATTCAAATTTATTTTTCTGATTCAAATTATCATTGGCCTGATTATTTTCTTAATTTACAGCCGCGCGAATGTCGTTTCGGTTCGTTAGGTCATGAAGAACAACCAAATGCTGAATTCTCATTAAGAATGTTTTTGCAAGATCCAACATTTTTAGGCAATATAACACCAACATCTGCCGATATTCGAGATAAACCTATTGTAAATTTTAACTGGCAAATAATTACAAATTATGAATATGAAGCATTTATTCGTTCGATACAAGCTATACGAAATTTGATAACGACCCACACACCTTGGGGTAATTTAATAGCAACCGAAGTTTATCCTGGTATTAATACCAATCTAACAGATTTTATTAATGGACATTTAGAATCAGCTTTACATCCAATTACAACATGTCAAATGGGATTATGTTGTGATACAAGATTAAAGGTGATTAATGTTACAAATGTTCGTATTAGTGATGCATCTGCATTTGGTGGTCAAGTTGATGCAAATCCAGCAGCAACTATATATGCGTTGGCTGAGCGATTAGCTGATATTATACGAGAAGATTATAACGATGAAATAACAGAACGTACGGTGCTAATGACAAGATCACACGGGTCGGGAGAAACAATATCCTATGATATCGTACAAAATATGAAGGATTATTCAAAATATTTTCCAAATGGAGCTTAATCCAGATTTTTCCCTATTTTTTTTTGATTAAAATCGTTGAATATAGTGCATTATTAAAAGTGAAGATCTTTCAAATACATGTTAAATTTTATACAAATAATTTAATGAATACAATTGAGTAGAATAAAGATAATTAAAAAAACACTATTTAACTACTTTTCTTCTATACAAATTATAAAAGATTTCATACTGAGAATTTGTTCTGCATTGACAGTGTATCTCGAATGAGGGAGCAAGAAAATAATATCAGCAGAAAGATGTATATATTGAATGAAATCATCAAAGTGAATTTCTCAAGAAAATTTTTGAAAAATATCAGACGAAGCTTTTAGTGCTGTATAATCAAATCAGATAAAAAGAAAAATTTTAGATTTAAACTATTCATCATTTTAAATATTCTTTACATTGACTGGAATTGAATTTTCTTTAATTTTCCTTTCAATCGGTTAAAAGCTTAACGGGGTGATGCATAAAGGATTACGCTGTTAGTATTTTCGAAATTTTTTCTCTATTGCCCCCTTGATTATTTGCATAAATTGTAGAGCTTTTCACACTGCATCTTGTGATATATTTGTTTTCAAATACAATATATTAGGTAACAACAACACGATGAAATAATAAAAAAATGAATTTATCTTTGACTAAAAAAACATATTCTCCTGCACTCGAAATTTGATCGCTCAAAACTTTGCCTTTTTTGAGAATAAAATATGCATCCTTAAAATAAACGGTCTCATGTAGATTGTAAAGCTCTTCACGCTGCATCTCGTGGTATCGGTATGTTTTTAATGAAACGAAATGATGAAAAAATAAGACACAAAGCGCCCTCATTCATTCTACTAACCTTTTTTTTTAAAAACTTTTGTCTTTATTTTTCGTCTTTTTTCAGATAAATCGAAAAGAGTTTTTGGATTAGATTATATGCGATTTTATAGAGAAGTTCAAGGGCTATCTTTTGGTTTAAAAAAGTGTTTTTAAATAAGGGGGATAATAGAGGAGACATTTCGAAAATACTAACAGCGCAATTCTTTATATGCCACCCAATACTCAAATATTGTCTCTAAATCTTAAACATACAACTAAAAAGAAAAGAAAAAGAAACAAGTAAGAAAAAAGAAGATTCGCGAAGGACTATATAAGTGCAGTGCTTCGTATCATATTAAATACTTTAATCCAACATTATATAAAAAAGAACATTTGATATATTGCGAAGTAGACAACTTCAGTAGAGAATGGCAGATACTCCTGTTTATTTTTATGATCTCGATAAACCATTTGGTGAATTTAGTAATTTTTATCGTGCTCCAATTGA
>JAJEKB010009569.1:0-29197 GCA_022393335.1 Macrotrachela quadricornifera | reverse complement strand
CATGCTCTTGCAACTAAAATCTCAACCTCATTTATCTAAAGTTAACTCTATAAATCTATTCTTAATTTCTTTTATCTATCTTTAAATATCAATAGCAGATATAAGAAGTTTAGCATAAATATGTATATATTGTGTTAAGAGTAGATATAAGGAGTTAAGGATAGAAAGGCAAAAAGAAAGAACGCCTTGCCTATCGGCTACCTTGCAATATGAAGCGTTGTCCGAAAACAATATCGAAGGCCCAATACTTTTCCCACAACTATTATTAATTGCAGCTCTGGATAGAAAGCCAGTCAGAATCAGAGTCCTTTCACTTAATTACCTAAGTTCTCTATGCACTGTAACTAACAACATACTAGCTCCAAGTGCATTTTTATATACATCAACCACATAGTCAATGCTTTATCGCACGGGTGATTCAAGACAAATAGCCATCAGCCCCTAGACCATTAACGACGAATATACTCGTCAGAGCAAATCTGATGGAAACGATAACTACTGTTATTTCCAAATTCTGTTTTCTCTGTGTGCTATGGACCGGCTCTAGTATCCTAAACCTAAACTGTCACTCGCTCTACCGGTCCTGATATTTCATATCAAGTATGTTCTTCGCTCTTGAAATTGTGTAATACGAAAAGAAACAACAAAATAAGATCAACATCAATTTATTGATTAAATGGATAGCATTTTCCATCTTTGAGTCATTCAAATGAAAACAAACAGCTCTCAACAAGCCGATGTTTCGTTTGTAGTCATACATAAAAAGAAACTAACCAGACAAGACGTGAATCAAGATACAAATGTACAATTTTTGAGATTGGCCTCTGTTAATCCATGTTTTCGTATGTATCATACTTTACTGAACTTTTGAGCGAAACTTTCAATTTTGAAAACATTGTTCAGGAACAAAGTTTTTGTGCTTTGTTATTGAAAAGTATCTTCTATTTTCTATATAAACAATGAAATATATTTGTTCGCTAACGCCTTTTATTACTTTTAATTATCTATGAATTAAGAAAAGTTATATTGAAAAAATTTTAATAGATAGTTTTAAAAAAACTTAACGATCAATGGGTTAAGAAGATGTAGAGTTCGATAGTTTTTTTCTTTTGAAATTGACTTGCATTTAGAAGATGTAGTGTGCGCTACGGTCTGTTATAAAACTTTTGAGGAATTCAAACATACCTTTCATATTATTCTGAACGAAAAAAGGCATCCGACAAGTAAGAGAGAAAGAAATATGGTCATACACATCGTACATGGCTTCGTACGTTAGTACAAATTTATTTTTTTTATCACATGGTAGGCTATAAAGAACTGAGAAATTCTACAATTATTTTATTCTGTTTCGAAATAGTTATTATAACCTAATCTTTAAAACTTATCTTGAGCAGGTGGTTGATAGACGAGCAGATACTGCGAAAATGTTTTCAATCTGATTCAAACTAGCTTTTATAACGGAGCTTCTATCATGCAGCTAAAGCAGATGTTGGAAAAAAAGGAAGAGAAATTGTATAATTATTTCCAATCAGTTTTAAATTAGATTCTAAACTTAATCTTTGTGAAAGATTGTTTATTATTGAACTATATCGAAAGAGGTCTACACATGGAGATGTTTTGTGTATTGTATCTAACTGAATTATATTTGTGAAATTCTGTCCAAAAGAATTATTTCAAATTGTTTATAGACTTGTATTCATAATATAATTTATTTTTTTTAATATTTCGAGGATTCCAACGTTGTTTAAGCAAGGTTAAAATCACGATAACGGTGTGCTTCTTTCATTCTTACTCACCAAAGTATAATGGACGAATATTTGCTTTTCTTTACATAAGACTAATTGTTAATATTGGAAGTGTTTTCTTTTTGAAATGGTTTTCAATTTAACAGTTTTTTTATTACATTATGTAGATCTTATATACCACCTGACGATTCATCTTTTAATTAAGATGAAATCCAGATAGTGGTAGTTACCCGTTATACTCACCCTTAAGAATGATGAATTATTTTTACAAAATACTACACATTCAGTTGATTCCATAGATCTTTATTTATTTTATATTTTTCTATCATAAAATGATTTTCAACTATTTTGTATATTCGTCAATGTTAAATCTTACTAATAAATCATCTTTTATGTTTCTTTTTTTAATGAATTTTCATTCAATGAAGAAAAACAAAAAATATTTAATTACGATAAAATACATTTATTTTTCTTCTGATTAAAGACTTTGTATCGTGTTAAAATATTGGTTGTTTCTTCAAATATCTAAATAAAAGATAAATGTATTTATTTCTTTGTTTGAAGGTAAATTTATTTAACTTACTGAACGAACGGACGCAATGTATGATATATATCGCGTTTTTGTTCGGGCTTATTATTGATGATCTCATCGATATTTAACCATTTGCAGGCCTAAAATAGAACGAAAATAACTATTTTAGTACATCAACTTGTTTTCAAAATGAAATAAAAGTTAATAATCACCTTATTTTCTTTGTTGTCTTTTAAACTAAAGCTGCATTTCTTTTTATCGACACGAACAAAGAAAAGACCAATAAGACGTAAATCTGTATCATTAACATTTAGTCTACGTTTCACATAGCATTGAAGAAACTTAGTTTTTTTTAAACCAAGTAGATCAATATTTTTCGTAGTAATTGTTAAACGAAGTTTTTTTCTTTTAATCTTAATTGAAAGCTCTTCAAATAATTCCCGTATTGCCGTTTGCCATGGAGTTTCTAATGTCCCATCATCATTTATTTTTGGATGACCTTTTATGGCACTCCAACTGCCGTGATGATTTTGTACTCCCAATACCTAAACATATATTTAATATCGTAGAATAAAAATAACAAATTCTGTAGAGTAAAAGATAGAAACTGTTTGTTTATGGAGAAATCTAAATTTAACTTTTGCGATTGAAATTCGAAAAAAAATTCTTTACCTCATTTTCCATATTGTAAAAAATGATACCATATGATGAATGTTCTAATATCGATTGTGCAGCTAGGATTGGTTGTACTAGTTCAGAAAATTCTTTTAATACTACATAGAGATCGATCAAATGTGTAAAATTAATTTATAATGGTATTACTACATACAATATCCTTTAAATGTTTGGTTAAATTTGCTACGTATCTGTGAACAATTATTTGTTGTTGTTGTATGTTTTTCATCTATTTCTGCCCAAATATTCTCTGTCTTTTTTTGAACTTTTTTGAGAATATCAACCGTTTTTTGTTTATCAAGGTCAGGAAATAATCTTCAAAAAAAAATATATAATTAATAAAAATAATGAATTTATCGTTTGTTTATTATATTCACTCGAATATTCCATCAGGTAAACAACATTCTTCAGATGGTTGTATTTCAATACATCTAAAAAATAATGTGTGAAAATAAATCGACAAAGTTTTAGTATAATATCTACGTCATTATACATATGATGATCATTCTTAAACACTCATTTTATAATGAAACTTTTTCCTTCTTTTATAAATAATCAATTAAATTAATAACTATATTATTAGTCTCTCGAGAAATACGTTTCATTTCTATAGTTAAATTATATATTTTTTTGATTTACTTACTGATATGTATTAATACTTATTGCAGGTATATCATGTGTTTCATCAATGCTAGTGACAGCTCCATTATATTGATCAAGTAAAGACTCGATCGGTTCTATTATGGGTTCGCTTGCATATATTTTATTAATTATATCTTCACGTGTTGGCCCATGGAATGGCTGACTAATAACTACTGGATCTTGTATATAGCAACCGATCTCTTCACAATCCTCAGGTACTGTTTCATTGTTATTGTTGGATTCTTCTAAAATTTAAAGTATACTCCAATAATCTATAAAAAATAATTTAAATATAGAATATCAACTTACCGAAAATTGTCGTTTTTTTGCAAATAAAAAGGAAAAAGAATTAAATAGTTCTGATTGTTTGTAAGAAAAATAGTTTTATTACCTTCTTCATTAGTAGTTAAGTTTAAAAAAGATTCAGTTTGATTAATATTATCTAAATAATATTTAATAATATCATAAAAATAGTGGGCACCTCATAATAAAGGGTCAATCTTTGTGTCTCATTTTTTAATCTATCAATACTTTTTTTATTAAAAAGACAAAATATACCATAAGATGCAGAGTGAAAAGCTCTACAATGTACAAAGTAAAGCATATTTTATTTGCGTACTATTTGTTTTCAGAAGAGATAATATTCTGTTAGAACGCTTTTCGGAGCGTCAAAAATCAACAGCACAGAATGTTCCTTCTTTTGACAATAAACAGTACGCAATTAAAACAAGTTTTACCTTGAAGCTTTTCATGCTACATCTTTTGGTGTATTCTATTTTTTTCTAAGATGTGTTTAAAGATTAAAATGTGTATTTACCTATTTCAAATGCCATGGTGAAACAATCTGAAAACAAAATAATTTAAATTAATCTTCTATTAATGCCAATAAACTCGGAAAGTCGTAATATATACAACCTTCACAAGACTATATGAATCTGTTATTGTGAATAAAAAAGAAAAAATATCGTTATGCATCTTTAATTTAAAAACGCTTATAGTTATAGTATTTTTCCATTGTGCTCTCAAATTTTTATTTACGTCCAAGTTTGTATTTCAATAATACCCAGGCAGACAAGCAACAAAAAATAACGCGTAAAAAAAAGGGAAAAGCGCACATTTTAAGGCAGAAAAACGCGTTAGAAACTAAATTTATACGTCGTTTTTTGCCCAAGAGTGTGCGCTTTTCCCTTTTCTTACGCATTAACAACTTAACGCGTAAAGAAAACGGAAAAGCGCACTTTTTAAGGCCGGAAAACGCGTTAAAAATTAAATTTATACGCGTTTTTCTGCGTTATTGATTGGTAAAAACGGCGTTTTTACGATTGTCTACCGTTAAAACACCGTATTTACGCTGTTTTAACGCGTTTTTACGCGTTTTTTTTATAGGTTTTGTCTGCTTGGGTATTATTCTTTCTTTGCTTTGTACGTCATTTATAAAAAATAGAGAAAAAAAAATCAAAGTTTTCGTAGAAGTAAATTTGGTGAATATTAAAGAAGAAAAATGCCGATAGATGTTTTGTTTTTTTTCCTCTTCATTTTAAAATTATTCATATGAGGTGATGCTTCGAAATATTTAATTTTTTTCAAATTAATATGGGCGAGTAGAATTATTTACAAATTCAAAAAGAAAAGAAAAAAAAACCATTTGTTTTGCACAATGATAGTCAAAACATGATTAAAGTTGTAAATGTAGTTTTCTATTTATGTTTTCGTATTAGTCCACACGGAGTATTATTTTAATAATATTTTAATGAGAAGCCTAATAATTTCAAAAAAATAATCAAAGCTACAGTTACTAGATTGATTTCAATCCGTGTGATTCAAACTACTCCAAAACCGTCGGATAACCGCAGTCAACCGCGATTCTTTTCCTATATATCTTTTCATTTCTAATTGGATAAATATTTTTGTATTCTTAAAAACATGTCAGATTATATTTGTAAGCGTGCTAAAGTCGCTGGTACTAGCCACATCGCTCAATTTTGCTTAGTTTTCGAGTTTGAATAAAATAAAAGACGGCACTGTAAAAAATAGTCATTAGTTCTGACCTAATCTATAACGATCAATTTTAAAGATTTTTGTGAGATTTTTTCGATGAAAACGAACATTTTGACGAGATTTGCTAATGGATTGGTAGAAAAATCAATAAAAGAGAAGCGTAATTCGAAAAACGAATTCTAACCGACGGTAACCGATGGTTTTAATAAAAAATTGACGTCATGAGAATCTTGTATAATTAATTATAAAACAACAATCAGTTGATCACTATTTTAACTTTCGAATTTTTATGAATTTATTATGCAACAAAATCAGCGGAGCACTTTTTGGGCCATTCATCAACGACATACAGGCAAAAATCACTTTTTCCGACTCCATCTTCTATTCAAAAATGTGAACTTTCGACCAACTCTTGCCACTCCGTTAGACATCCAGTTTGCAAATTTTTTTTCAGACAAAATTTATTCGCTCAAAAATCTTTTTTCAATCAGATACTTGAGATGTTTCACATGTATTTAAAATCGCAATCCTGGTTCAGTTCCTGAGATATAATGTGAGTCGAAATCGTAAAATCACCAAACACACGAAATATTTTGTATCTTACTCTAAAGATTTTCACTCTCATTTTTGAAATTACAAATGCTGCACACTTCGTTACGTAATTACATAAAATACTGCTATATAAATCTGCTGAAATCTTTAATTTCAGATCTCCGAGAGTAGAATTTTCTCAATACAGCTTCTAGATTTTTCACATCTGTTTGGTTATTTAATGTGTCCGATTCGAAGAAATTTAAAAAAGCATGTTTCGCATTAACTTCAACTTTAGTTTTCTCAGGCCACCAAACTCTACTCAAAAAAACAAAAAATTCTTGAAAATTTTCCAAAAAAATGATTAAATTCAGTTTGAGAATCTACAAAAAGTTTCTCAGTTCAATTGAACTGCATCTATGAATTAACTTCTTTTTTCATTTTAATTCTTTATTTCGAAAAATATTCCTAATTTAATTCATTGAATGACATAAATGAATTACAAAATAATTCAAATCAATTCATAAAAGAGCAGGGTCCACTAGCTTCTATTAGGATTTGCCGAATTAAGCCGTGGTGGCGTGAAGCCACTCTTACTCTTAATAAGGACATAGGACATCGTTTGCAACAGCGTGATATCAAAGCACGATCACATGTAAAAAGAAGAAAACATGCGCATGGCTCCGATGAGGATGTCATAAAAGACGAATACACACGACAACAAGAAAAAATGTGGATAGCCAGCGTGAGGAGGATGCCACGGACAGCCTATGAAATGCGAAAATTAACGTTGGAAGATTTCCATGATGGATGATGACGTAAGAACATAAAGAATGGTGGAAGATAGGTATTGGCACACTATGTTGCGTTATATTGTGTCGGAAACACACTGACGCTATTATATGGCGCACAAAGGCTTCGCATTTGATTAGAGTGATGTCTAATTAAGAAAAATTTTTGAATTGAAAAAATTTGTTAAGAATATTATGAAAAATCATCAACAATTTGTAATAGTACTATTGATGAATCTATAACGGATTCATCAAAGTAAACAAGAGGTAGGTTTTTTTTTTTGTATATGAAATATGATTGTATGATTTTATTTAGGAACAGATTCGTCTTTTGACAGTTCAAGTGATGAACGTTTAAAAACATCATCAACAATAATAGAAAATAATTCTACATTGTAATGAAAAGTATTTGATAGAAAAATAAAACGTGTACGAGCAAAACCAAATAATATAACTGGTTCAGCATCTACTAGTGAAGTTTTGAAAAAACGTAAAAGAATATTTATTAGCATTTTTATTTTGTTCTAGTTAGATCAGATGATAAACGTACACAAAAAGAAAAACGTCGACCAAGTTTTAAAAAATGAAAAAAGAATGGTGGTCATTATCAAACACAAACTGATTTTGGTATTGATTCTCAAATGGGTAAGTCTTTTTTTTATTGAATTGAGAATATTTTTAATTTAGATTCGAAAGATTCAAATAAAGTTAATGAAACTTGCACAAAGTTTTCTTTCGATACGACTAAATCAATCAGAAGAAAAATGTCCGATAGGAAAGATGGCTGTGCATTGAAGATTTTTCCAATAAATTATGCTTTGATATTTTCAATCACTTGGACACATTTGGAGCTTGAAGAAAATTACTTATATAGGCTAGAATCAAAGATCAATTTGTACAATCAATAGAGGACACCGCCGTTTTTCAAAAATTTGTTCAAATTCAATGGAATTTGGACTGTAAGTAGAACTGAATGAAATCCATTCACCATAAAATTTTCAGCTCGATATACCTTGTTGAAGAGAAATTATAGTGAAAAGATCTTTCTATCAAATCAACGTTAAAATAGGAAAAATTTTGTTCTGTATAGTTCTCAAAAAAATAAATCGAGTTTTAGATTTTCTAATATGAAATAAATTGCACCAACTTCTCTTCAACAAGGTATATCGAGCAGAAAAATTTATAGTAAATGTGAATGCATCTCGTCTAGTTCTACTTGCAGCCCAAATTTCATTGAATCTGAAGTTTTTGAAAAACGGCAGTGTTCTTTGATATTCGCACTAAATTTCTCTCATAATGTAGATTTTATTAGAAATATGAATCACATTTCTTGATGTCGTATACAACGAATGGCATTTTTCATAAGATCCGAAAACGCATTTCGAAATGTACTTCCACCACACAATGTAAAAATATAGAACGGTGATGCACTAGCTATATAAGTCAAGAGAATAACAATATTGAAAATTAAATTCTCTACAGCAATCTGAAGTGGAGATTTATGAACATATAATGTTAAAGTTGAATAAAATCTTTGAATAGCAACAGGTAAACTAAGAATAGTGAGCACAATCACTTGAATAAAATGCATTTGAAGTAAACGTCGATCAATCTTTTTTGCTTGTAATGCACGTAAATTAGTTAATTTCACTTTTGATTCAGCAGTACCTATGTTTGCTACAACGACTATTGGTTGTGTGCGGCAATATCGAGCTTGACGAATATTTCTTATAGTCAGTAAACCAAATATAATCATCAGACATATTGGTATTGTATAAATAATAAACCAAACAGTGACATCTATAATTAAACTACAAGCTTTAGTTTTTGAATAACATTTCAATGGAGTATTCATTAGATTTGCATCATAGCAATAGATTACATCAGCAGTAATAAGTAATGATAAGAATAAAATAATAAACATTGCTCGACGAGCATTTTTTAATGTACATATTTGCCGATAACGGACTTTTCTAGATGATAGAAGCCATCGATCAACTGTAGCCAACATAATAGTCCACATAGCGAATGTTCTTGAAGTCCAAAGAATGAATATACGTATTTTACAAAGCCATCCAATTGTATCAGTAAGATCAATAGCCCATCCGGACAATATTCGAGAAGTCAGACCACTAACAATGCAAATAGTATTGGCAACTGATGAAAAGAGAAAGAGCAAAGCACATGAATTTGATTGAAGAGTACGATGTAAAAAGACGAAAATATTAAGAATACTGCCAAAAATACCGAAAATAAAGATGATTACCGAGAAATAACGATTGATTTGATTCGATGAATTATTTAAAATTTTAATCAAGTTATCATATGTAAACAATGATGACATATTTAGATTCAATAAAAATATTAATGTTGGATGTAAAAAAATGTTTCTTAATTAAAATCTTACATTTTCTTTATGATAAAGAATAAATAATTAAATCATCGATGCATGTAGCTAATCCTAAAGCATATTTATTATCTTAATGAGAACCTGAGAGGACAATTTTATATAAAATGAAAAAGAAAAGATATGATATTGATATTTCAATAAATCTCAGCAGTTTATAATTAAGTCTCTAAGCACAACAAGATATTTTCACATATTCTCATTCTTTTAATGACTTCATGAAAATCAAATTTATACACAATAAGGAATGAATAAAAATGCTTCGTTCTATTTTATTACATCATTTTTTAAAAATATCTCATTTATCGAGAGCGTTAATGAATACATATATAAATTAAAAAGTGGCGAAAAATTTTATTCAATCATATTTTTCTTCATAAATTACATTTTCGACGTTTCAAACAGCTACGTATTCATTTCCAAGACCATTATCGAGTACTGTAGATGAAATTATGAATATTTATCTGGAATAAAAGAAAAGTATGATTGAATAAAATTTTTCGCTACTTATCAATTTACATATGTAGAACGCTTTTCATTCTAGATGATAACCTAGAATTTTGGAATTTTCTTAAAGGAAATATTCTATCTTTAGCACTTCATAGAACACAATTTCGCTGTCTTTACACATTGCAATAACTTGTGCCGATGTGGGAAACATAAATGTTAGCTGTTCTTAGTGAAACCAAAAATTAGAACTAGGACAAACAAATATTTATTTAACTAATGTTCAACAGTATTTAAAAGGATTGTATTCTTTGTTATTATGATCGAAATACAATACAGTTACAATAGAACAATCCACTTTTACGAAACTGTGCCATTATTCTTCGCATCATGTTCATTGTCAATTAATAATCATATTTCAGAATACCTTGTCTCTTGTTGATTTATTCAAGGCTTCGAATCATGATTATAGAAAGATACAGTCACTTTCCGATAAGACAACTGTCCATGGAATAGATAATTCACATAACTAACGATTGCTGAAAAAGATTAGTATTAATTTTGTTTTTGATACAATTCTGTAATACAATTTCGGAGAAACTTGATGATTTTTTTGTGTTAGAGTGAGCAAAAACTTTACAAAAGTCTTAGAGCAAAAGGCACTGACAAAATTTTTTCAGAATTTGAACTGCATTTTTTGTATTGAAAAACATTTGTTCATTACAACCAAGGTTTTCTAGATTTCGCCTGATAAAAAAACCAATGATTCCGGTGATATCGTAAAAGCATTGATTTCCATCTTTATGGAACATGTTGAAAACTTTCTTATTTTTTATAGTAATAGCACTCTATCCAAACATAGGAAAAAAACTGGGATTAGACAAATAAATAGATAGTCTGCCTCGAAAGAGTTTTTTTTGCTCTAGACACTTTACTATTTCTAAGAAAAAAAAACATCAATTTACTATGACATTGTATTGTAAAGTTATATCAAAAATAAAATTAATGCAAAAACTTTTGCATCATCCATAAAAACATGAAAAAAAAACAAACTAATTAGAACGGTTGATCAATATTCTTCGAATAAAACTTCCTGGAATTTACCTTCCCATACTTCAGCACAAACTACGATCACTATGTCACATTTTTTTGAGAAATCGATTGTTTTTCTTCACTTTGAAAAAAAACGAGTTTTTTAAACATTTTTTTTAGATTTCTCAAGTAGTCTTCTGAACTTTTTATCTCAAAAACTTGGCTTTAAAAATTTTCCACATATATACAGTTTTGTTGAGCTCGATGAACTCTATTGAATCATCTAAAAATATCCAAGGAAAAACATCTTAATATTTTATGCAAAAAAAACGCATAAAATTTTTGAATATTTTTCAAATTCGGTATTAAAATATTTTGATAACTCTCACTATTTAATATCAATAAATCCAGTTTTTGTCGCGCTTCAATTTGATATAAAATACTTGGTAAAATCATTCGACTTTAAAGTGAAACAGTAAGAACGTAAACGTTTTTTAACACTCTGTAGTTACCTGCATTTACGATGCAGCCGTTAAAAACGTGCTATCTTTCGTTATGTTTTTTTTATTCTCCTTTTATATGTATTCTGAAGGAAGTCGGACTAATTTTTCTATTAATTTTACGTTAATTTCTAAGACTAAAAATTAGTATCTCTTCTACGAAACTACTCATTAATTGGTTATTTCTATATCGATTATTTCGTTACAGCTTTTTTGATCATATTTTGTGGTATTAAGCAAATATAATTTATATTTGATTAACATACATCAACAACATAAAATTTTAAAAATAAGTGAATTCCTACTAAAATAAGGTAGGAGTAGCAGACGTTTATTTTTCATACAAAAAATAGAACAAAAATCATGCTTGTTTTTTCGTTAGTGTAAACGAAAAAAAAATTTTAAGTTACTTCCCACATTAAAGTATCTTACCACAACAATTAATAAGTTATAAAACTCAATTTCTTTGTATTTGCGAATCATCAAAAAGTCTCAAGTAATAATTTTATGATGAAAAGAATATCACGAAAAAAACATTGCATTACATTAAAGGTGACTAATGAAATCATATATAAATAGTCGGACCAATCGGATAAAACAGAATTAAACTTTCATTACAATTTTACAGTGATACGAAGGTAAGAAAAAAAATTAATCATTTTACAAAGAATCTAATTATAAATAGAAAAATATTGAACAAATGATCATATTCATACTCTTCTTGCTCGTTTCAAATGAAATATAACGAATAATATTCGAATTTATTTGAAGCTGAAATCTTTTATTAGTATTATAATCGCGAAAGATAGACTATATAAACATCATATATAAATATGAAACAAATGAGATGATTTTAATGCTGTAGCTGCATTAATAATGATAATGTCTCATAAGCTTATTGCCCGTATCTACACCTTCTTCCGGCTAACATATTGACTAATAATTTATTCAGCACGCTATGAATGAATCATTCAAGACAACTTAGTCGTTAGTGACTTGTTTAGAATTATTCCATCGACGACGATACTAGAAGATTCAAAGATTTGGACGCATCTATCAAAATGTCGGCTATCAGTATATTCAATAAAAGATATTTCAGTTAGGATAACTACTACATGATTTTTTTCAAGTCGTTATTGCAAAAAAAAAATAACACTAAAAATATAACGAAAAATTATTCTACTTCGTCATTTACTTGCTATAAGAATTCTTCAACAGTTATTCACGGAAAATATTTACATAGAAAAATGTAATAATGATTGCTTCTGTATCTATATTTATATAAGAAAAAAAAATTATTTTATATTCAATCAGAATATTTTTGGCTTCCTATCAATGGTCTATTATATTATCTTAAAAAAATTTAGTAATATAATGAGTTGTTAAGGTATTTAAATTTGCACTTGATTTAAAAGATCTACATCTTATGATAACAATAGTATTATAAATTGGTTTTTGTAAAAGCAAAATTATCATCATATAGTCACATTCATCGACAAGTATTTACAGTCTTTACTAAGGCTTCTGTAAAAGGCTTTCGTTTTTTTTCATATGAAAAAAAAATCACATATTTTGTTTCGACAGCGATCAAGGTCGAATATGATTTTTTTTTAAATATTAAAATGATTCAGAATTGTGCATATAATAACCATATATAAAAATATCTTTCCCATTTTTTTTTTGAAAGATACTAGTTTTTAATTATTTGTAGAATAATAACAAGTAAAAAAGAAATTGATCGGCGAAATTAATATTAAAATTCTATCAGAGATGCCAAAAATACTTTTTTTAAATTCAAGAGTCGTCCATAACTAAGAGGATAGGTCCGTAAGCGGATTCTGATTGGATTTACAATTTTTATTTCAACCCATGGATCACAAAGTTCAATTAAGTAGTGTAGATCCTGCCCGTAGGATAATCCAATCTATAATCGTTTTGAATTTTTTATTATATAATATGTGTCAAGAAGTCTTGTCCAAAAAGTTTTTTTCATATATTTTCACTATTTAATTTATAAATGAAGACATCAAGGTTTATTTTCATTGGTCAACTTCAAAAGTATTCTTTCAAAGTTATCACTTATAATAATCTAAAATATTGCTGATATAATTAAAATAGTGGAGATACATGAAAAAAACTTTTGGACAAGGACTTCTGAAACATATTCTTGTATTCTATTCCATTATTTCATCTTAATCGACCACCGATCTATTTGTTTTCAAATCCTAATTAAATATTTAAAATTTAACTAAATTCGAATTAATTCTCAAATATATTTGTATCGCATGAGATGTTGTGCCGAGTTATGATGTGATTGAGTCAAATTGAATAAATTCAGTAGAATCGAGTCGAAGAATGGGTGAATTAGGTTGGATAATTTCTTGCAATTAGAACAATATTTAAAGCGATCTTTTAAAGGCTACAGACGTCACTGTAACCACTGATTTGAGTATTAGTTCACATCTATAATGAACGATTTGACTTACGTGACGATCTATTGGACTAAAAAATATGTGATAGTAGGATATTGATTGAAACCAGATAAGACTTACACTGTCTAAAACAGTTCTCTGATGAACACTGATCAATTAAAGATTAACAGCTTGCCTATATTTTTTTGGCTACTATTCAACAGTATTAAATATCGTGAAACTTGGATATACTGCATTGCTCACCGTATTTCTTCAGAAAAACAAAAGAGGAATTATGATTATCGGTAATTTGTGATACCAGATAATAGGTAATGGAAAATCTATGCTTTTGCAATTATTATTAGAGAAAAGCTGTTTTCAACAATAGCAATATCCTATACAATTTAATCAAAAATTTTTCGAGTTAAGGAACAAAATACTGCGAACTACTTCTCGAACTTTGCGAACTTGTCTTGAACAATAGCTTTTCTTCAGTGAAAATGGTAAAATCAGAAATATTCTGTTATCCATTACTCGATAACGGGTAACGTGATGATAACTTTCCTTTCTTAATCAGAAGATGCACATATCTGCATCTCTTTCTTAATATTCTCAAACATGATATATGAAATGTTTTTAAATTCTAGATATTCATAAAATACGATTAAATAAAAAATGTTAATCAATATTTTATTGAATATTATCATTTTATCTCAAATTAATGGTTCTCCAATATCAAAAGTTTGTAAATTAATAATTATAATAATTCAATAAAATCTTTTCCTTTTAAACTTCTTTTAAGGATACAACACGTTACAATAAAAAACTTTCCGAAAATCGTAAATATTAAAAATATGAAATAATTTTTTTGTATGTTTCTTTTTTAGCTAAATTATATCAAGGTGATATACTTCTTCCTGATTCAGCTAAAGCAACAGGTGTAAGTTTATATGAATTTATTTTTTTTAAATAAAATTTTTCTTTTTTTTTCAAAATAAAAATCAAGCGTGGTGTGTTACTTCGTGGTGATACTGTAGCGTGGCCAGAAGGAATTGTACCATATGAAATTTTACCAGGATTTGGTATGAATATTTATACTTTTAAATTTATAAAAATGAATTAAGGACGAAATTTTTTTTTCCATTAGAAAATGATTGTTGATAGAGTATCTTCTCTTTCTCGAAATCAAAACAACCTCAAGGAAAAATCCTTATTAGTATATCTTATAATTTTTGTATACAAAAACAAACTACTAGCGTTTCTGTGGGCACATGAACACAATATTTTCCAGAAAAAAAGTCGAAACTTAAAGGATTAATAAAAATAAAATTTTTTTTTTAGGAGCTGCAGCTCAGTCATTTATAATAAATACAATGCGAAAAATGGAACGTGATATAGCCATTAATAATGTTGCATGTATTCAATTTCGACCAAGAATATCATCTGATGAATATTATATTAGTATTTTAAATGGTGTTGGATGTTATTCATATGTAATTATATTAATTATGTATAAATATATAATCTTATTTTAATTTCATTTTAGGTTGGACGAAATGCAGATTTAAAACTGAATCGTACAGTTTCATTCCAATATCCTGGATGCTTTTATCAAGGAATTATTATGCATGAATTATTACATACATTAGGTAATTATTAAATATTAGTTTTCTGATTTTTTTTTAAAAGAGTTTTAAACGATTGAAAATGATGATAAAAATTATCTGAATATATTTGATTTTCATTTGAAATGTACACGAGTTATTAATTTAAAATATATTCAACAAATCTTCTATTTATTTAAAGGTTTCTTACATGAACAATCTCGACCGGATCGTGATGATTATGTCAAAATTTATTATGAAAATATTGAAGAAAGTAAAAGAAATAAATAATTTAATTTAAAAAAATAATTTCAAATTAATTCCTTTTTTTTATTAAAGATATGGAACGGAATTTTGAAAAATATGATGATACAATAGTAGATACACAAGGTACTCCATATGATTATGGATCAGTAATGCATTATGAAAATGATGCTTTTTCAATAAATGATCTTCCAACAATTGAACCACTTCAACCAAATGTTACAATTGGACAACGTTATAATATGAGTGCTATTGATATATTAGAAGTTAGATTATTTTACAATTGTTCATCAAATGGTAGTACATTACCACCTATTACTACAACAACAACAGGTTTAAGAATATATGTATTAAATCGAAGTTTTCTGATTTTTCTTTCCCTATGATCACTTAAGGATGCGAAAATGAAGTCCATAGATTAAAGAGTACATTTTCACTACTCGTTCTATCATGTGAGCATAGCTCTTTTCTTTTGAAGTATAATTTTAAAAAATTCCAGCAAATTTATACTTTCTTTTTGAATATAAATCGTTTATTTTATTATTTACCAGTTTCACAATATTATTTCCATGACAAGTGCAACAAGAAGCAGAGCTCCTCGGGATGGAACGACATTTTCGGAGTTATATATACAAATAAATTGAATTTATTTTCATTGATCTTATTAGAAGATACAGAATACATGTATTTTATTATAACAGACTGCTTTAATATAGTAGAGAGCTGAAAATTTCATGTGAGTCCAATGCACTTAGGTCTCGGATTGAATTTTGACGAGGGAAGTGGCCGTAAGAGGAAATCAAATAGAATAAAACAATTTTATTTTGTCATCAATAGAATTATTGACTCTTTATATTAAATAGCTAATTTATATGTTGTAAATACAACATATTCATCATCATGGACAGAAAGTAGTCAAACATATTCTCGTTATGATGGTGAAAATGGAACTTATTATTATAAAGCCTATGAACTAACTGTTCCATTAAGTGGTAATTATATAATTCAAAGTGATAGTACAATTGATACATATGGATATTTATATGATGATACTTTTTATCCAAGTTTAACATATTTTAATTTAATTATTTCTAATGATGATGATGGTGGAAATAGACAATTTAGATTTACAGTATCTCTTCAATCTAGTAGAAAATATATTATTATTGTTACAACATATAGTGAATTAACAACTGGAAGTTATACATTAATAGTATCTGGTTTAAATACTCCTAATCTTATTCCAATTATTGTTAATTCAACTATGCCAACAACGACAACTAGTAAGTCAATTCTATTCATCTTATTTTATGATAAAAGAATTTTTTCAATAATGATTGTATTGGAATAAAAATTTTCTCTTATGTTAATTTATACAAATGATTAGTTTCTACTTTATCTTGACAAATGTTTTTCTTCTTCAATCGTATTTAATAAGAGGTTTTAATCAGATTTTCAGTTTCATCCCTTGCGATTTGTTGAGCTACTACCAGGTCGTATTTTTCTTGTTTGACCTAGTGTGACACAAGGCATCTGCGGATCAAATCAATTCGACCTATGTTACTGATCTTTTTCATCGATTTATAAATTCTAGGATTTTAAAATATAAACTTCTTTTATAAAGTCCAATAATATCACATTGGTGTGTCTTATATTTTAGTATATGATATATATACTAACAACACTTAATTTAAATTGTTGCTGATAAAAAAAAACATAGCCTAATCTAGAGAATGACTGGATAATTTGATCGATACCTTCCAAGCTGTCAACTCTATTGTACATCTAGTTTAAACTATAGAAACTATCTCTCTTCAAATGACTATCAGTATCTCACATGCTTTAAATTATAATTATAATACAAAAAAAAACGAAATAGGTAACATACATGCTGCTGGTAATACATAGACTATGACAAAGTCAAATTTTGCGTACGAACGAACAGTCATACTGACCAATTCCATAGTATACTCATTTTTTGAGTACACAAAAAGAGGTTATCTACACTGACACTAAGAAAAAAAGAACGTGCTCACAAACATGTGTACATTAAATCCATATAATGAAAATAAATTTAATAATTTATTTTAGTAACAACTACAACAATAATAGATCAAGTTATATCAACATATTCAAGTGAATTAACTTCAGACAGTCCTACATTTACTCGAGAAGGAAGAGATGGTACATATTACTATGAAGCAACAATAATATCTGTATCAACAGATGGTTTATATACACTTAAATGCATTAGTAGTGTTGATACATTTGGATATTTATATTTCAATGAATTTGATCCTTCAAATACACAAGATAATTTACTTTTGTCTAATGATGATGGTGGTGGTAATCTACAATTTTCCTTACAATATGAATTACAAACTAGATATAGATATATTTTGATTACAACAACATTTAATGAAAATGTAACAACAGATTTTATGATAATGGCATCAGGTCCAGCAAGAGTTAGTTTTAGTCTTATGAATAATATATCAACATCAACATCAACAATACCACCTATAATTTGTAAGTTTATTTATGAATTGAAATATTTTCTTAAAATAAGAGTTTATATATTTAGTATCAGCTTCAAAACAATCGAATAATATAATAATTTATCTTCTTACTTATATTATATTTGGATATATATTTAATCGTTTTATTGAAATATAAGAAAATCATAAATTAAATTTAAATATAAACTTTTAATAATTATTATACTAATATTAATTTTTGAAATATATAATCAAGTACTTTTTTTTTATTTTTAAATAAAAAATTACTAATTAGTAACATTCTATACATTTCGTTTCGACTAAAAGATTTCTTCAATACGAACATTTTTGTCCTACTTCAATTCTAGATCATTGGTGATCATATTTGTAAAGAGAAACGATTCAAAATATTCATTTGTTGTGACAAATGATCAGATCAATGAAAAATATCGCTCATCCTAAACTATACTCAAATGTTGTTCAACTCGAATTCCAATTAAGCGAAAATCTCTATATAATGAACATCTCCACATAGTGAAGGCTTTTTGGTAATCTACAGAGGATTTTCAGAGATATAAGTTTATAGGAGAAAAACAACCAAGGAATTAGCATTTATCATAATCATTTAGTTTCAATATATATAGTCTCACAATCATGTATTCTATCCTAAAAGTATTGAATAGTGCAGAATGAGTAAGACAATATATCTTCTCTATTAGCCTCATAATTTAGATACTTTCTCTTTGTTATTACTGCATTTTTCTGAATTAGAATTGATCAGTAGTCCAAAACGCTCACTTTTTGTATGTTTATCCTGCTCATGACAGGCTATGAACTTTTCAGTTTATCAATCAAGTTAGAACTTCTCTGGTAGAAAAATGTTATAAATCTATTCAATTCGAGATTGACGATTCTAGAACTGAACTCTTTGAAAAAATACGTGTATAAAATTTTGTGTGATCAGCTATCATAGTAATCAAGATGAATGTTTTTTTTTGTATCGAAGATCGATCAACTTGCTGAATGGTACAGGAGACCGATGCTTTTGATCTCTCCGACCTTTCTTTAACAATGAAATAATTGATATTTTATTTTGACATATATTTATTATTAGAACATTTATGATCTCCTTGTTGACAATGTTTGAAACTACGTATACAACCATTATCTATAAAACGAGCACCATGTTTCCATGGTGTGATTACACCAGCTACAAAGAATGCTATTAACCAGATAAATTTGGATTCGTGAAAACTGCTTGGCAGAAATGTACGAATTATTAAAACAACTAAAGTATGCCAAACATCACAAACTTCAAAAAAGAAAGCTAACCATCGAAAATGCCAAATTTCTTCGATTGCTTCTACAAGTTCATCCATCACAGCCATGATAGTCGTCTGGAAAATATGCCAATGATTGCGTTCACGATTATCGCGACGATACACAGCCATACCAGTACCATATCCCCATAGAACAGATAAAAATCGAGTGATATATGTTATCATTATGAGGTGAATCTATCTTGAAAGTATGTTGCTAGCGGCGTGCACACGTATATCTATTAAATTGAAAATGTTTGAAACAAAGTTTTACAAGTCTTTTTGCTTTAATCTCGTTGTACAATGTCTAAAATAATCGTCATGGCTGAGACAATTTTTTTGTTAGTTGAAATATGTTTGAGAACAGGCTTTTTGTCTTTATTCTTAGGTTTAAGACTGTTAAGAAACGATTCGTTTTAGGACCATTCAAACGTCTATACGAACTGTTCACAGAACATTTTTATTTTTTACATCTCAAGCGAAAAATCGAGCCTAATCATGTTCAAATCCAAAATATTTAGGCCATTTCATTTTGTCTATGGGAAATGCTAGCTAAAACATTCCTTCTTATTCTGTTTATTCACTGATACTGAATAGAAAAAACTTTCAGGCGAACTTAAATGAATCTCGTTGTTATTCAAAAATGATTTAAATCATATATTATTCTCTTTTTATGTTTAAAGAACAAAAATTAAAACGTAAATAAGAATAATATTTTTCAGTTATAATAATCATGAAAAAGAAGTAATGACTGAGTAGAATAAAGAAAAACTAACGAGAACGAAATTACTCACCTTATTTAACGGGTTCTTTTCATTCAACTTTCTGACGTTAAAACCTTTTTGCAAATGAAAATATAAGATTACGAAAGTGTGTTATTTTAGAAGGAAAGACAACAAACGGCTGAATCAAGATATAATAAAAGAAAATATGTGAGAATGTATAAAGAGAGATAAAAGAATAATGGAACAAAATGAGGAGGTCATGTGTATGCGTTTATACGTGTACAAAGAAATGGCATAGTGAGCAAACCAACCATGTGACTTGACGCTGCCATCTAGCGAAACTATACTAAGAATCGTTTTGGGCGCAATAGTTTCAATGCAATTTGGCGACATCTAAGTTTTTTATGCTAAATCCGAATTAAATAATTTTAGGAAAAGAGAATAAATATGGGCCAAATCATTTGTTAGCGACGTGACTTCGTAAAAATATACTCCATATATCTCTACCAAGAGAGCTATCTTACACCTGCCTGTTTATTGATCAGATACATACTAAAGTGCACTACGTATTCCAGAAATATCAGCCCTAAAAACCCTTGCTTCAAAAACATTATTACTGAAAAACTAGCGTTAGCGACGTGATGCAAAAAAGGACATCATTTTTCACCTCATACATTTCAGCTAAAAAAATTTACGACTATAGACAGTATTTTGTCATAAGCTAATGGCGCATTTTGTAGACAACACTTTGAGCCACAAATTCTGCATCAAAAGGTTTTTGCACATATGCGTAGTTTTTAAAAAAACTGACCTGTTCTGACGTTAGCGACGTGACCGATTTGTTAGCGACGTGACAGCGTGCGAATTGGCCATTTTTGATAGGTTCATATCTCTGGTAATGTTCGCGCATTTTCAATGAAACTTAGACTTGAAACCCATTCAAGTGTCTTCTCTTTGAAATCATATTAAAAGAGGGATTGACGCTTTCTAAAAACCGCTAGACAGCTCGATTTTTCAACAAGGGGTCTACGAATCGTTTTTTAACAAAAATGCGCTAAAAATTAAGTAATATAGCAAAAATTTTGGAGAAACACTTTTTTGTGGTTATGACAACTAAAGAAACCAGGGGAGAATTCGGTTTCTCGTTGGATGAGAGCAATAAAAGACGCTTATGCTGAAATTTTGTACTTGAACTGTAGCTTTTACAGAAAAACCAAAATGTCCTATTCTGCCTGATTTGACCCATATAAACATCTGAATTCTTGATCTTGTATTCAGTTATTTGAAAAATGAATATTTTCATGATTTTTCGCTTATGAATGTTGCTAACATTTTTTTTTATATATATAATCTTACTCAATTCGATAAGCTCTATCAAACTATGGATGAATTATTTTAAAAAGTTTTCTGTTTACTCATAGAAATTAGATCTATAAATTACATGTATGACACAATGTGAAAACTCTTTAAAGAATAGGAATATCAAGATGAAATTGAATTTAGTAAGCATAGAACATTTAAACAGATGTTTATACGAATGCATCTAAATATATCGTGTCTATACTGATCAAAATAAAACTATTATTGAACGGTTTAAAATCAGTAGAAATATGCAATATATTCGTGAACATACCCGTTTATTAGATAAACATTAGAATAATCATGAAGGACAATTTATATTATTATTAGTACTACAGAAAATCAATCGAAAAGTAATGAATAGTTCCCATGTAACTCTGAAACGCAGACTAAACGCGTTTAGACGCGTTTAGTCTGCGTTTAAACGCGTCGGATGTTTCAAAATATAATGAACCGCGTCCAAACGCATCCAATGACCGCGTTTGAACGCGTTTCTAATAAGATATATACGTAGACGCGTTTATAACACAAACGCGTTTAGCTTATGCGACACATCAAACGCGTTTCGAACCGTTTCGATTAAGAAAACATGTTTAGACGCGTTTAAAAAACGCGTCCTGATGCGTTTGAACTGAGAAACGCGTTTAGATGCATTTTGAATAGAAACGCGTTTCATTCATTTCTATAGCTGAACGCGTTTTGGTATATTTCTAGTGATAACCGCGTTCAAACGCATCATATCTGTGCCCAAACGTATTCAAACGCGTTTATGGTAGACACATTTCTCCATATAGAAGAGCCCAAAATGCGTTTTAATAGATTTTCCTCGTCGAACTGGTCAAATACGCGTCCACACATTATTTTTAGATAAAAATAACTGTGAGTTTACGAATAACTTTTAGCTATGCTCGAACAAACTTGACAATACCTATTAATTAGATATTATCCCTGAAAGATTTCTATATAATTATGCACCTAATTACTATATAGTTTAAAAAACTTATAGTTGATGTTTTCAAGTATTTTTACAATGATATTCAATCATTTTGTGAAATGTAATAAAGTTTCAGATGACTAATAATAATTTTAGTAGTCTTTCCAAACGAAACCATTACATTTTTTAGATTAGAAATTATCTTATATTACAGTATAAGCTTTTAGTTCTGTTCAATTGAAGGCTTTTCTGTCAAAGATGTTTTAGTTGAAACATTAAATTTTTAGACATGGAATAAAACGAAAAATAATGATTATTCACGAATACGAGTCAAAGTCGAGTAGTCGATGCAAATTATTGTTCCAGAAAATAACAAATAAGAATATATAAAAATTCACCAAGAAAAATAAAACTAAGAAGCAGAATTATATAATTATTAGTTTTAGAAATAAAAATATTTTCTGCGAGTTTATTAAACTGTTTTTAATTTCAACGAAATTAATTAATCTTTCTTGAAGAACTATAATCTACTTTCATTTGTCTTATTTTCTTCAATGGAAAAGTCTACAATTTATCATTCGAAAATTATCAGAAATATAAATTCTTAACTAATATTGAAGAAGATTTATGATATTTTATACATTTAATTTTATTTGAAATAAGTTTTAAAAGACTATCTTATTAAAAGAAAAATCTAACTAACGTATATATATGCCAATATAGTTCATTGGTTCAAGTAAGTAGACTTCTAATCTAACGTCTTATGTTCTAGCCTCACTTGTCGCACAATCTAAATGTATCTATAAAAATCAAATAAATGTTATAGACGATGCCTCGTGCAAGAGATGATCATAATGTGAAGATGATGATGACGTAGATTGAACCTCTGAGGATGGAATCAAATTTTTTCCAAAAAAATTAAGCGCGCTTAGACGCGTTCATGAATCGAAACGCGTTTGAAGCGTCCAATGTTTCATCTTATTTTTGGATGCGTTCAAGAAAAGAAACGCGTTTAGATGCATTTTATAAACGCGTCAAGACGCGTCAAATGTTTCAGTTCCGACGCGTTCACTGCGTTTATTGTATGCGTTTTAAACGCGGTTTAGATGCGTTTACAAACGCGTTTAACTCCAAAAGATTTTCACATGGGTTCTATGTTCTTTATACTACGTTATATCAAATGATTATTGACGAGCAAATACAGAAGATAGAAAATGAATTAAATGAATATTTAAATCGTTTTTAAATTGTCATAGACTCAAACTCATCATAAGTTCATACTATTGATGTCTCAGTTACAGTTTCTGCAACATTCTATTTGCTTGCTGATTTAACATTTTCTTGGTTTACTATCCTGTTTAGTTTCTAGTATGTTTTTCTTATACAGAATCCTACTGAATGTGTCATTATCTTTATAAATAAGACGAAACACGTTGGTAAAGTTAACCTCTGCATTTATTTTTTTAAATCAAAGCACATTATCCATATCTAATATTTTATTTCGCTTAAAGATTATTTGGGTTATAGAGAGGAAGTCCTAGACAACGCTGTGAGAGTATTTAAAGCAGACACGGGGAGGTCAAAAGTTTTTGCAAAGTCACTCATCAATATCTCTTAACATCTAACCATAAAAGCAATTAGTAGATAAAGCAATAAAACTAGCAGTATTCTACTGATTCATCTGAACGACATACTAAAATAGAATCAAATAATATTTGTCAAGAGAGATATCAATTGGATAGAGAATCTTTTACATTGATAAATGAATATCATGAAATAACACCACAGTCAAATAATTTATTTGATAATGTATCAAAAAACATTGAATTAACAAATACTTCTATGATTACTGAGAGTTTATATGATACATTAGAACGTGTTGACCCATGTCACCACTTTTTTGACAACTGCGTTGCAGTTGCGCGCAACTGCGACACAGTGCCCGCAGTCCGCTTAACTGCGGCGTAGTTGTGTCCGCATCTGCGACGTAGTCGTCGTAGTTTCGATTGACGCATGAGGGTATAAAAGGAACTGTCACAAGCATTCTATCTCATTTTAACTTTTTACAATGAGAAAGATACATCATTTTTTTCCTAAAAAAGAAATCAATGCCATGGTGTATTAAATGATGAATTATTAATTATTTAATGATTATGAATTAATTGATCAATGATTATTAATTTGTTGATTTTTATTAATTTATTAAATTTTATTAGTTTTCACTAGTTCATTAATTTTTATTAATTTATTAAATTTTTACCAATTTATTAATTTTCATTAGATTATTAATTTTTATTAACTTATCAATTATTTAAATTTATTTATTAATTTTTTATTTATTTAAAAAATGCTGATATTGGCTGGGCGTCTTCTGTTACAAATGCGATTTTTGTATCGCAGTGCCGCGTAACTGCGCCGCAGTTTTTCGCAATTACGGGTCACAGTGCGATCGCAGTTGAACACATGGGGATAATTATACAAGGAATAAAAATTTAATTTATATTAACAATAATGAGATACATAATATGGAGATGTCCGAAAATGAAACAAATCACAAGCATATTAGTATTCATAACAACATTAATGTTAGTATTGATAAAAAATCTATTGATACAACCTATGAAAAAAAGAAAATAAATAAAAATATGAATAATAACATTACATCAACTCTTACCAATAGAGAGTTAAATTCTATTGAAATAAAAATTGACCATGAACCTTCTAATACATCAATTTTAATGGAAAATAATATTTCAGTTGATATAATATCACAAAATAATATGATCAAACATACATTAAATAATTCTCCAACCATGATTACTAATCCAAAAAATACAATAACTAATGTTGATGATAATACAATAGATGTTATACCTTTGGATAAATTTAATATCTTAGAAGATAATACAACCAACAGTATATAATTACGACAGAGAAAGGTTGAACATATAATAAATAATAGTCAATTATTTCATGTTAATCCACAAAACATAAAAACAAATGTTCTTAATAGAATTGATAATTCAAGCCTAAATGAATTAACTCGAATTACAGATTGTGTTGCGAAGAATACACGATCACGGACAAAAAAGATGAAACTTACATCAAATAATTTCGAAATAGCTGATGTTATTACACATATTGAATCAAACATTGATAAGATTAGAATTGACAATACATCTCTCACTGGAACAAACTCAAGAGATGACATAAACTCCAAATTGAATATGAATAGAAATGAACATATAGCAGGTGATACACAAATTCCTGTATGTGATGCACAAAATATAACAATAATGGATAATTCTTTCATTGAATTGGATGTTGATTTTTTCAATGAACCTAATGTATTCGAACACAATACGACGTATAATACACTATCAAAAAATAAAATGAATAAATATACAACAAACAATACATTTCAATTTAATGATAATTTACCATACACGTCAACAATTAATACAAAATATAATAAAGAAAATGGTAATAAACTAGGAAAGAATAAACACTCATTAGACAATATTCAATTAGTTTGTGATATTTCACAAAAATTACCATCTAAAAATAAAAATAAAAATAATAAAGAAACAAAGGATACTTACGATAATGTAATAAAATCACTTGAAGATAACATTTCACATATTATGGAAGAAAATATACGAAAGGATAAATTTATAACAAATGAAAATACACAATCATATGAAACAATCAACATATATCAAATAAATAATATTGAAACAATTAATCATGAAACCATTAATGTAATTGATGTTAATTCACAAAATATTGATACTAATTCGCAAAATATACCAATTGATAAATTGAATAATACAAAAACTAAAACAACACATGGCAAAAATTTAAGAAAAAATAAACATCTATTAGATAATATTCAACTGATTGACGATAAAAAATATGGAAAAGTTAATAATATAATTAATAATAAAACGAAATCATTGAAAGATAAATTTCCTAATGCTAAAGAAATTAATAAAAGAAGAAATAAACTTACAACAAATGACAATAAAGAATCATATGATACAACCAATATACATACAATAAAAGACATTGAAATAATTGACAATAAGAACATTGATGTAACTAATGTTATTCTACAAGATATTTTGTTTGATAGTTTGAATACTAAGAAAAGACAAAACAAACTTGCAATAAATGATAATACACCATTGCACAATAAAAATAATAAAGCTAAAATGACGAACAATCAAGTAATTGATGATAATACAGAGGAGAAAGAAAAAGATACAATGGATATTAATTTTCCCTAGACTGAAAGGATAGGGTCTAGCAACGGAAATTCACCTGTGTCTGTCTGTCTGTTCGTAAAAAGGCACATATGACCAATGTAACTATAGTGGGAATGAGTATTTGCTACTGGTAGCACAAAAACTGAATTATTTAGTTATTGTATAAATACTATACTGTTCCCTACACTCAAACTATAGTGTCTAAAAACGTAAATTCATCAGTGTCTGTCTGTGCGTGATATAGTCCAAAGTACCACTAAGCTCTGACATAAACAGTTATTTTCATTAGACTATCAGGTTAAGTCCTATAAAGAAGAATTGATGTGCACTTGTCAGTCTGCCTGTTCTTTATTAATATCGACCAAAACGAACACATTGAGATCATGAGAGAAAAGCATACGTAGAATTATTCAATATGACTTGGTTGATAGTTAATACTGTGTGAATGTCAGTGAGTGTGTAAATAATAAATTGTTGAATATTATTAAAACAATATGAACATGTAAACATAACTAAAAAATTTATATTTTATGCATAATATTATTTCTTTATTCAAATGAAAACAGCGCTTAGATAATTATGTAAGATTCATTTGGTTGTCTAGTGCGGTTGGCACGATTTTCAGTAGAAAATATTCAGTTTATAAAAAAAAAATTTCGAGTTCGTAGATGGATCTCTTTCGTATATAATATTGAGAATTGTAAAAATTAGTTATGTTGTGAGTTCTATTTACTTGAATGGTTTTATTTGCTACTCAAGCATATTTCAAACAAAAAGTAAAGAACTAATTTAAAATATAATCTGACGGTATGCACGAGCGAGTAGTCGTGAGTGGTGGACCGCAGGAACGCCGACGATCGACTGCGAGCTGTCTTTACTGCTACACTGTAGTAAATCTGAAATGTCAACTTGTTTAAATAATAGTCGTTTATGAAAATACCTTCTATGTTTTTATACCTGAGTGTTAGTATATAATAATAGTTCACAATATAGATTTGAATAGGGCAAGACAGATGATAATTAGATCAACTTAGTCAACGGTTAAGCGAGTTATATCGATGAGCGCTAATTGTGATTTATTATTCATGTTTCGAATTTTTTTTTCTATTGCCTTCTTTCGCACTCCTATAGAATTCAATACGGATATATTTGTAAACTGTTTTTTCTTTCAGTCTAGGGCTGAGTGAATTGGGATGCGATGAACGCTACTTGTTGAAATTAATACCAATATAAAAAATAAAATTTCACTTGATAATAACAAAATTCATAATGACGTTACAATGGAAAGTAATCTAGTAAATGTTGATTTTCTTGATAATACGTTGATATGGAACCAACAAAACAAACAGATTATAAATAATAATCAAATGCATGATAAAATTGCTTATAACACAAGGTTACAAAATAAAAATAAAAATATAAAAAATAAGTTTATATCAAACAATGATTCTATTATTGATGAAAAACAATATAATGCAGTATCAAATAATAATAAGATAATGAATAATATATTAAATAATTCACTTAATTTGAATAAGAATACAAAAAATAATGAACAAATAACTGTTGTTTTTCCTTTAAATAAAACAGTACACAATCAATGTATTAACCAAAATAATATGAATAATATTAACAAACAAAATATTGATAATAGTTCCACTATAATTCAACATCAAACAGAAATTGGTCATGAAATGGATTGGTGGAGTAGCAAAATAATATGGAATGACAGAAATTGACACACACTTTTTATTAAAGAATCACTTTTAATTAAATCGTTCCAACCTGATCTAAACAGGATCACACACTCAACAGCTTTATATGTTTTTCCTGAAGGCTTACCTACACATTTATTACCCGATCCAAATGGTTGATTCTTATTAATGATAATTTATTTTTGTTTTTATTTTATTTCTTTTTCTTTTCCTTTTCCTTTTCCTTTTCCTTTTCCTTTCTCGTTTATTTTAAATTTAATTCTTATCTTATCTATATAATTACGTATAAATCACTGTAGGGTCCGAAATGATTTTTCCAAAAATTTAAATTTAACAGAAATCCCAAAAATTTAGGACATTTATAAACCGGGTTGATATTTATAAACCGAGTCGAGATTTATAAATCAGGTCGGCATTTATAAATTCCAACTGTTTATAAGTGTCGACCCTATTTATAACTTCCGAGCATTTTATTCTAACACTGGCTTGTAAGGTGAATCGAGTACGCATTCAACTAGATCTAGCAGTGTGTGAAGTCGAGATTATATTGAAAACATTGAAAATTTTAACTTAAGGAAACAACCAATACTGACACAATTAAACTGTTTTGTATACATTGTCAGTCATGTAGAACAGAAGTCTTTGTGTTTTACATTCCGATCATATCGAATGTTTCTCGGTCTTATTCTTTCTGTATGATTTTCCTTACTATTCTTCATTCATTAATTGATCCGAAACAATATCCGTTTTCGAAGGTATCATCGCTTATCAAAAATTACAAAAATGTAGAGCTTTGACTG
>JAJEKB010009568.1:0-36071 GCA_022393335.1 Macrotrachela quadricornifera | reverse complement strand
TGGTGAGGAAATCTTTGAAAGGCTTAAAAAATTAGTTTGGACAAAAACTTTTTTCCCACTTTTTTATATTTTAACTATTGAGATTTGAAACCAATAGTCAAAACCTTTATTACTCTACTAGTGGGTAGAGTAAAATCTGCTCTACAAAATGTGCTATTTGAGTTTTTTTGGTTGTTAGGCAAGGCACCTCAATTTTCGTTTTTCCTACACCCTCATTTTTGAGAAATCGACTTTTTGATCAAACGGCATTTTACGTTACAAGGAGTTCCTGACAAAATACATATAACTTCACTTGTGTAAAAGCTACAACTTAATTCAATATGACATTTTGTAAAGAAGTGTTCGCTCTACAAAACTAGCGTGTCTGGTAATTTTTAGCATCTTTCCAGGGGGGCGTAAATGGGTTAGCTAAAACCTGTTTGTGCCTCGTCCAAATTAGTTTTTCACGCCTTGCAAAGATTCTTTCGTTGCTCTTGAACAAAAACAGGTACAAAACTTCTAAGTCCATATTTAGAAAGAGCACAAAATTCTGATTCTAACCTATATCTTTTGACTCGTTTAAAATACTTTCAAGCAGGTCAAAATGCGCAAACAATGTGCTCAAAAATTCCGGCTTACACGTTTTGTCCCAATGAATTTTTCAAATCTTTCGAAGACTCCTTCACTACTCTCGAACAAAAAATGATGTAGAATTTCTAAGCCCCTATTCAGAAAGAGCACAAAATTCTGGTTCTAATCCATAGGTTTCAACTCGTCAGAAATACTTTCAAGTGGACTAAAAATGAGCAAACATTTTGTCTCAAAACTTTCGATCAACCCGTTATATCAATATTTTTAGATCTTATATCAAACTATGCATGGTGTTAAAACGTTTTGATAGGCAATTATATTGTATGAATCCTTACGGACTCATCCAAGTTTTGTAGTCGTCGAGCAAATTTTGAGTTTATCTAACTTTGTAGTTATAGCTAGAGATATATATCTTTTTCTGGTTCTTGTTTTTACATCACTAATATACTATTTATTGACAGTGTTATTTAGTATTTAATTTTGCATTTCATTTAGTTTATATATTTTTCGTGCACAAAATATGTCAACAACAAGCGTAGCGGAGCAAGCTGCTGCACCAGTTGTTAGTGAATCATTAGCAACTGTGCAACGTTGGGAACGGGATTTTTCACAGACAAAAATCGATGGAATTACTTATGATTATGTAATTGTTGGATCAGGTTCATCTGGTGCTGTCTTAGCTAATCGTCTATCTGAGCAAAGTAATAAGCGAGTCCTTTTAATTGAAGCTGGTGGTGCAGATACAAAAGATGAAATACATATGCCAGCTGCTTGGTAATAAAAGTGTCGATCAGATTAGAACAATTAAGTTTTACATTTTTTTTAAATAACAAATTCTCCAATAAAGAAATTTTTATGATCACAGTTTGAGTAACCTGCGATTTTATATTGACTTTGCAAAAGATACTGCTATGAAGACAGTAATCAATACAAAAGAAAGAAACTTTTATTGTAGAACTTTTCAACTCATAGAATAAATATGTCATTTTTCGTATGTTTTAGTGGTAATTGTCAACGTGGTGAAATTGATTGGCAATATAAAAGTATACCTCAAGTTAACTCTCATTTGGCTTGTATTAATCAACAAAGTAATTGGCCACGTGGTAAAGTTCTAGGTGGATGTTCTTCTATAAACTATATGCAATATGTTCGTGGTGATCCACATGATTATGATAGTTGGCAATTACCACAATGGTCATTTGAAGAAATGTTACCTTATTTTAAAAAATTGGAATGTGCTGATTTAAATTGCATTCCTAAAAATGAGAAGTTTCGTAATCATGATCAAAGTACAGGAATGATGCATGTAACAATGCAAGAAGATTCAAATCAAATCAATCGAATGTTTATTGAAGCATGCGAGAAGAATGGATTTCGTGAAACGAAAGATTATAATGCAGAAGAAAGTCTAAATGGTTGTGTTACGATGTCACAGATTTCAACAAAAGATGGAAAACGTTGGTCAACAACAAGTGGTTATCTCTTAGGAGCAGTTAAACGAGAAAATTTTGATTTATTAATACATGCACATACTTGTCGGGTTGCATTTGATGAGCGGAAACAAGTAACTGGTGAGTTTGATTGGAGATATCTGTTTGTGATTAGAAAAATTTTAATTGAAAGGAAGATTCATTTTTCAAAGTAAGAAATAAAAATATCATCCTATCTTGTAGGAAAATTTCGTCTTTAATAGATACTGATGATAGAATAAGAGATATAATGTGCATTTAATATAAATCTTGTTTTCTTACTAAACTTTTCATCCAACAATCAAACAGGAGTACTATGATCTTCTTTTGAAAAAATTTTATTTATTTATTTTTTCCAAAGAATATTAGATTTTAAATAAAATACTATTGATATTTTCAGGTGTTTTTGTTAGACGTGATAATTCATCTGATAAAGAAGAATTTATCAGAAGTAAAGAAGTCATATTATCAGCTGGTGCGGTTGGAAGTCCTCATATACTTCTTCTCTCTGGAATTGGTCCTCGAGATGAACTACAGAAACATCAAATACCTGTCATTGTTGATCTACCTGGAGTTGGTAAAAATTTAGAAGATCATTTGATGACTCTTATTTTCTATCTATCTCGAATACCAACACTTTCAATTCGTGATGTAACACCTGAAAATTTACAAAAATGGGCAACTCAAGGTAAAGGTCTTCTTACATCGTGTATTATTGAATCAGAAGCTTGGTGCCAATTGAATGAAAGCGGTAAATCTAGTCCATAGACTCATCTTATTTTGTATTAGTTTCTATTTCTATCTGTAACGGTCTATTATAGATAAAACACAAGCGCCTGATATTCAAATAAATTTTGCCACAGTCACAGCTGACGCTGAACTTCTTCGAAATTTTAACTTTAAACCAGAAATATATGAACAATATTTTAAACCACATCTTGTTGACGGAAAGCAATGGAGTGTTGTTTGTCTACCTACACTTCTTCATCCTAAATCAAAGGGTGAAATTACTCTTGCAAGTCGTGATCCTTTCGTACATCCAATTATTAATCCAAATTATTTAGAAGATAAAGAAGATGTTCGTAAATTGGTTGAGGCATGTAAATTAGCTGATAAGATTTGTCAGACTGAACCGTTAAATCATGTACTTAAATCATTGGCGAAAGAATTAAATGGAAATGAAACAATAGAAAACGAAGATCAATTTTGGGAATCATTTGTTCGAAAATATAGTATTACAATATATCATCCAACTAGTTCATGTAAAATGGGGAAAGAAGATGATCCAATGACTGTTGTAACGCCTGACACATGCGTTAAAGGTGTAAAAGGTTTACGTGTTGTTGATGCAAGTATTTTACCAGGTACACCATCGGGTAATACAAATGTTCCAGCAATTGCAATAGCGGAAAGAGCAGCAGATCTAATTAAAAGCGCTTCTTAGACAAATTATACTAGGTTTTTACTATTCAATAAAATTGAAGAGTCTCAGAAATTATCGAATTTCTTATGAGACTTGATAAGCATAGAACATATATCTTTAGTCTTTTATCTTGATTTGCTCAAACTTCATATCTGAATGTTCTTTTTTTAGTGTCAAAGTTGATCATCTTCAGTAGATAGATGATCTTGAACTCGTTCATACGTAAAGCTTTTTTTTCAAAAAGAAAACGTTAGAAAAATCGTAAAGAAGTAGTAATGTAATCAGAAAAAAAGGGTAGAAAGGGCTCTGTCCATCTTTAGTGCACATGTTCTTTGAAACAGATAGTAGTGGAACTGTTTCGCTTCTGCATGAAAAATTAACTCTGCTTATCAATTTCAGAATAAATTTCTTGTAAAGGTACAGTATAAATCCTTTCTCAATTCAGTTTGTGGTGTTAAGGACAAGATAATCACGTAAAAATGTTTAATGTTTATTTCACTAGAAAATAGTATCAAAGACGCAACTTTTCGTAAAAGAATAAAATATTTTTGTTAGAAAACTATATAAACTTATATCAAAGGAGCTTACGTTTTCCGAATGCAAACGTAAAACGAAGTTAGTTGTCTTGCATTCAAACTCATCGGAGATGGCTAGACTTTGAATAGTTACTTCAAAAACAGAAGACCACTACAAAAAGATGAAAGGACGCTTCATTGATAGAAGCAAATGATAGAATGAAACTTTATTCCTGATTTGAGTCGAAATGATATTGATTGTGAAGATGAACGAATAAAATATTGAACTTCGATGATATTCGATATTACTCGTTGTAGGCTATCAATTCCCACACGAAGTGTTTGAAGTAGGATCCCAATTAGTAAACATTTTTCAGGCGAAAAAGTCAAAAATGTTGAAATTCCTATTATAATTTTTTTCTTCCGTCAGAAAAAAAGGATGTTTGTCTTATTTTTCTTCTACAAGCGAACAGGTCGAATATCAAGTTATAGTATCGTGTACTGTTCGTTGTGGGCTATCCATCACAGTATAAAAAATTCGAAAAACACTTATATTGAAAATAATATTTGTAGAAGAATTCTGCAAGTTTTTTTGCAAACAGCTATATAATAGAAAGAGAATGGCTATACAGAACGGAAAAAAATGATATATATACACAGATACATGTGCTCATGTGCTGTATTATTTATTTTATTTTTTAATTGCTGAAAGACACGAATACATTTTAACGACGATAAAATTCAAGTAAGCAGTAACTGTTTTTTATATTTTATTTTTTATCCTTTCAGATTCATTCTTTTAATATTTTTTATTTTTAGATTTATTTTCTTTAAAATTGTTTTTATTAATTTTTATACTAATTATTTTTAATTTATTCCTATTTTTTTGTTTATTCTTTGTATTTTTTTTTGGGTGAAATAAAAATCATATGAATGTAAAAATATCTACTAAATTCTGCTATATAAACATTCGAAAAACAGAGGCAAAGAATATTGGCTAGTAGCACAGACCAGTATCGGTTAACTCCGATCTACCAAAAAAAACCGGCAGCATACCGAGGTTTACCGCAATTTTGGGAGCTGGTAACCGGCTCGGTAAAACCACGGTTAACCGCTAGTTTCTATTCGGTTTATATCACATGGGAAATATTCTATATAAAATAACGTAGTTGGTTATATGGATCAATACAGGTGATATATTTTATTGATCGATAAGGTTAATTACTTGCTTATTTAACGTTGATGATAGTGACTCGCATTTCATTGGTTATAAGAATGTTACGCTCTATTGACTCGTCGCATTATGCATAAAAAATATCGACAATGCAACAAGTGGTATATGAAACAATCGTTGGCAACATTCATACTTAAGGTTATACAGCGTTCAGCATGAGTTTACCAGGAGAAGATGGAGCTATAGCTGCTGCTGCCAAAGGTTAATTGTTAATATAAAATACTGATTTGATAAATTATTTTTTTTGTATAGTGGCTGTTTCTAGTTCATCACCTACACCATCACGACGTTCTAGTACTACTAATGAATCTGTCACACTTTCGTTACCTCGATCATCTTATTTCATAATATTTGTTGAAGGATGTGAACGTTTCTGTTTTTTTGGTCTTCGAACAATATTACTTCTCTACTTTATGTATTTTCTTAAATTGAATCCAAATTCTGCAACAGTTTATTTTCATCTATTTTTATTTGCATGTCATGTAACACCAACTTTAGGAGCAGTTTTATCTGATGGGTTTATTGGTCGTTATTTAACTATTGTAATTCTTTCAATTGTTTATTTTATTGGTACATTTGTTTTAACAATTACATCTATACCAATAATAGGACATGGACTTTTGTACGTTCATTTTAAGATGAATTAGTTGTTTGAAAAAAGTCTTTTTCTTGTTTTATTGAATTCATTTAGAATTGGACCAATTATGGGTTTATTATTAATTGCTTTAGGAACTGGTGGTATTAAACCATGTGTAAATACTTTTGGTGCTGATCAAATTTCTATATCAAATGTAAATAATTATCATATTTGATACTTAATATATATTTCTCATTTTAGCCTAAACAACTAAATCGATATTTTTCTTTTTTTTACTTTTCAATCACTATTGGTGCATTTTTATCAATGATACTAATACCTATAATACGAAGTAACAAAATATTTATTTAAAACCAAAAAGTCTTTCCTTTTTCATGATTTATGTTATTATTTCTAGGTAACGTTGATTGTTTTGGTTATGATTGTTATTCATTAGCTTTTGGTATTCCATCAGCATTAATATTAATTGCTATAAGTATGCATAATTAAAACTATTTACTAGATTATTTTTTAAATTTGATTTTTATAGTATTATTTCTCATTGGTACTCCATTATATAAACGTTTTCCACCACAAGAAAATATTATTGCAAAATTTATATCTATTATTTTTGTAAAATAAATCTTTTAAATTATATAAAGAAAATATTTTTCTTATTATTATTTATAAGAGAGCAATACGAAACGGAATATGTAAACGTAAATCAGAACCAAAAGAACATTGGCTTGATTATGCTGATGATAAATATAGTGTATGATAAAATATATAAATTAATAATATTTAATTGATTAATTTTTAGAATGTTGATATTGAAGATGTTCAATCAGTTTTACATATTTTTGTATTATTTGCACCACTTGCCGTATATCATGCTTTAAATAATCAACAAGGTTCACGTTGGACTTATCAAGCATCTTTAATGAATGGTAGTCTTGTATGTATTAAAAAACTAAATGATAAAAGAGAGTGAGAATTGTAAATTTTGTGAAACACGATCTGAAAGAGAGTGTTAAAGCGTTTAGGAGTATAAATTTTCCCCTCCTTCCCCTCCCCTCCACAGACGTGCCAGACGTCCTTAGAAACAGTACATCACTGACGTGACAAACATCACGAACTGTGAGAGACATCTTAGCAAGACCCCTGTCACAGACCGTGACCGACAGGCAAAAAAACTATCAAAGTATTTATTTACTAAATATTTTGATAGAAAGGTACAAATTCGATTGAATTCTATTCATCGTATTATCTCAGAAAAAATCTTTGCACATTTAAAATATAACATAACAGATCTCTCTCTCTATATATATATATGTATTAAATTTATTATAGAAAAGGGCATGGTTTTTAAGTACCTTGCAATAAACTTGTTATTAGAGCCAAGACATAGTAAGAACGATGATTAAAGCATGTCTCATATGTAACATGGGAATCATTTTAAATTCAGATCATGACGTGATTCACCATGGATACATGCTTCTCTAGCATAAATTGTGATCCTTCGATCAACATCCACATAATATAACACGTTTAATTTAGAAATTACCTTCAAATTCACTTCTTCTTAAATCATTGCTTTTATTACTAACTTGTATATGTTCTATGCTATTTAACAGACACAATAAAGTTTTTAATGCCTATCCCTTATTTGCAATTCATACTGGCTATAGAAGTATATCGTACTTTCAAAAATTGATGTGTGATACTGATTCCATTTATCCCCAATATAACAAGTTTCATCGTATTTCATATTTTTAATCCCGCAAGGATTGCACTGAAAGCTTTTATTGACCGAAAATTGTATTTTATCATGAAAAGTTTGTTTCAAGTGATGTAATGTTTGGTTATTATTGATAATGATTAAAAATCTATGATTAATAGATATGAGTAATCGCTGTATTCGTATTTTTATTCTTTAGCAAACTTCTGAGTCTGAATTTGAATTGATTAATACACTATAACTTAGGGTCCTTTTGGAACAATTCAACCTGATCAAATGCAAGCCGCAAATTGTATACTTGTACTTGCTCTTCTACCATTATTCGACAAATTTATTTATCCAGAAACTGCTCGATTGAATTGGTTTGTTAGGTAATATAATAATAAAAAAAGAAAAACAAAACTTCGAACGATTTTAATATGCATAGACCATTACAACGAATATTCTTCGGACTACTTGTTATGATTCTTGCTTTTGTTGTTGCAGCGATTCTACAAAATACAATTGATGTAGGATATTCTTTTAATAATATTATGTTAATTGTACATATTTATTGTAGAAAAAAGCAGAAGCAATCCCTGTTCGTCATCATACGAATATTTATAATGGTTATAACTGTCCAGTGTCCATTAATTCTACTGGAGAACTTCAACCAGAAAAAGTTAGTTTATTTTAAACTAATTTTATTTTTGTGTCTATCATGATTTACTTTTGTTATTTATTTAGACTTCTAAACTTCAATGTTCAAAATTACTTACGAGTGAACTATTTATTACTGCAACATGTGATAATAAAACAACATCCTATAAAGTACCAAAAGATGAAAATTGTCCATCAGTGTTAATTATATCCGAGTTTAGTAATGATACACATGAACACGTAATGGAAATTACACAGGTATGCACAGTAACTGATATATAAAATGGAAAATGAAGAGAAATGCTTGTTTTTCAATAGCTACTACACGATAATGGCGACTAATTCTGCTTATTTGATATCGCAGTTTTCCATAAAACTTTTCGCGGATATAGTGTCAAGTAAATTTTAAAAATTCCAATAATTTTTGCAACTGCAACTATTTTCTTGTGAAAATATCGAACCTACGATAAAGATTCTATTGGACGAAAATTATAATTAACTACATCAGTACTCATGTATCATCTATTTCGATATTTTTCATCAATGAAATTTTTACTTATGAAATTTTATGGACGTACACTATCGTAGATATCTCATATACGGACATACTTAAAACCTTTTCTTGGTATATTAAATGACATAGAGTGATTTTATAGATTCTATGTATAATTCTTTTCTTGTGATCAGGATTTCTTTCTCTGATGAGCGACTTACGAGTTTCGACTTTGAAACAATGTACTATTGTTTTTGTAGCTATTAGTAGTAATTTTTAGAATTTTGACATTTTGATTTTAATCGGAACAAGAATCTTTTCAAGTATAAATATAACGCATCCTTCATAAATCACGATCAACTATCACAGATTCTACTTGGTTGTTGTCGCTTGCCTATTTAGATAGTTTGCACATGTTTTTTATATGAATAAGTGTTTGATAAATTTCTACGTAAGCTATTTGAAAAAAAAAATTGTTTTATTCTCAAGATGTTGAAGTTTTCTTAAGAGCACTATCGGTAAGAAAAGCACTTATAATCTTCATGCGTCATCTACTCATGTTTATTCGAAAAGTACAATATAGCTCATTATATGATCATCTAAATTCTGTAGTATGCATGATAATTTTCAAAAAAATTTTCAAAAGACATTTCATTTTTTTTCATTCTATTTAAGTTAATGTTGTAATTTCACGTGAATATTCAAGATCGAAATACGATAAGTTTATGAGAAAAAAAGAAAGAAACTATTTTATGATTCTATTCTCACACCTCTTTTCAAAGTTTAGTGAGTCAAAAACTCTTCTGTCATTTTCAAAGATGTTTTATATGTTAAATAATGAAAGATCGTGTGCTGATTTATGTTCGATAGAAACTCATATACATACTCGAAAAGATCCTTGTTCAAACTAAAAATTACTGCTAATAGCTACAAAAACAATAGTACATTGTTTCAAAGTAGAAACTCGTAAGTTGCTCATCAGAGAAAGAAATCCTGATCACAAGAGAACAGTTATAATTGCTAAAATTATTGGCATTTTCACGTCACTTTTGAGACTAGATATAAGTAAAGTAGATAATTTCGATTGTGGAATGATACTTAACAAACAATTCCGTGTTGCTTATATATCTTCAATGTTGTAAACATTTACTAACACGAAATAATACAATCAGTGCTTTGAAAACAAAGATCTTGATTGTTTGAATTCTTAAGTTCTTTTATTTATTGATTTAGTTGACAAATCCAGCCTCAAATAGTCGAGGTGTGAGAGAATATGCTTCATTACGGTATATTAAATTTTAATGAAAATCTTATCTATTCTATTTTTCTCTAGTTTGGTTTCTCTTAATGATTTAAATACAACATTAAAAACAACACCAAATCAATATATGTTTCATATAGAAAATAGATTAGAACCAACTGAATATCAATCTGTTCTTAAAGCAAAGTATATTATTAATAAATATCTTTGTATTTTTATTAATCTTATTTGTCTTATAATGTATAGATATCGAATTGATGATGTAAACAATGAAGAAGTATCAAGTAATTCATTTTATGTTCAACCAACAGCTGTTTATACAGTACTTGTAAACATAAAAGCAAATAAGGTATGTATAAAATGATGAAAGAGTTTTTATTATAAAATCTTATCTCATCTTTTTACTTCATGATAATTGAACAAATTTAAAGACGAATATTAACTTTTAATGTTTTAATATTCATTTTATATCGTAAACTGTTGATTATTACGTGCAATAATAAGTAACTAAAACCTAATAAAAAACAAAAGTTTAATTTAAAATTGAAATCAAGTTAAATATATGTCTCAATTATTCTGTATTTAAATTTTAATCAATAAAAATGAAATAAATAAAATATTTCTTTTTATTTTTGTGTGTTATAATAATTATATTTTTAAAAGAAAAACTATTTTATATATTTACGATGATCTATTTAAAGTATAATATTAAATTTATAAAATATATTAATTTATTTTCTTTAGTTACGTGCAGTTCTTTTCGTGGATGTTCCAGAATTTACTGTTCATATATTATGGCAAACAATTCAATATGTTCTTATATCAATTGCTGAAATTCTTGTTACAGTAACCTGTCTCACTTTTGCGTATTCTCAAGGACCAAAACGTTACAAAGTTGTAATTATGTCAGCATGGTTATTAACTAGTGCACTTGGTGATCTTTTAGTAATTTTCGTTGCCAAAGTTCGTCTTACTGATACTCCAGTAAATTGAAGAATTAATTTTAAAAATAAATACAAACTGTTTTTTTTTTTTTCTTTTAGGCAAATGAATTTATTTTATTTGCTGGTTTGATGGCTTTTGCTACATTTATTTTTGGTGCTATAGCTGTTAATTACAAAGAAAACTATTCACACGATTCTTATGATAATAAAGCTGAAGAGCAACGTTTGCTTACTAATAAAAACACATCAAGTTAAATATTTTTTTCTTTTCATAATAAAATGAAAATAATCATCATCTTTTATTTGAAATAAATATTTTTTTCCTTTTAATACAGAAATTTGATGTTAGTTTAATTTATTACACCGATCGAATAGAACGACGACCAACACGAGGTAACATAATTATACGTTTGGCCAATTGAATATTATCAGATTTAATCGGTTTTTTATGATAATAGAAATCTTCTAATGGAATTTTACCATTTAATCGATCAGGAACAGATGCATAATTATTCATAAATGAATTTTCAATTTGATTTTGATCTTCATCATCATCAATAAGTGTTGGTTGAGTATAACCAATATGAATAAATGTGCATAAAAACACAAGGAATACCATAACTATAAAATAGAATGTTATGTTTTTTTAAAATTTATACAAGATTTTTAATAACTTACATGTAAAATAATATAATTTTGTGGAAATCATTATTAATGAAATGATTTGAAGAGAGAAGTAAAAGAGTAACTGAATATATATAGATGTAAGAATGGTATAGAAATGAAATGAGATAAGGATATTTAACAGGAATTTACTTATAGTTAATGAATGTTTGTGATTGTCTACTTTGTGACGCACGCTCGTTCAATATGTGTTAAAGAAAGTGAAAAATGGATATTTTTAGATTCATTTAGTGACGTTTATTATCTTTATTTTTCTGACAAATAAAAAAATACAGAAAAATGAGCAAAAATATTCCTAATATATTGTTCAATGGTAAAGAAAAGAAGTTCTCTTGCGTATCATGCATAGCTAAAACAATTAATTCCCTTGTTATATTCACATTTAAAATGTACGAATCAATATTTAGTTAATTTTATTTTTATATTTGTGCAATTCTCAAGAGATAGAATAGTGTAACATATTATATTTAATAATTTGACTATTTTTTTCCTTTAACTTAAAACTGTCATTAAGGGACAACAGTAAATTATTGTTAAAAGTCATGAAATAAAACAAAATTTGCCACACTTCAATTCTTCCGGAATTTAAATATTTATTTCAGTGTTTAAAAAAGCTAAAAGAATCATTAGTTGAGACGAAATAATTTTGAGAAAGTAAATTCTTAAATTGTTTCTTTATTTAGATAAACTAATGTCTATTCAGAAAAAAGGATTAGTGGATGTATTTAGAATAATTTTCTTAAGAAATGAGATAGATATTTGCGATTTTTACTATTGAAAAGAATAAATGAAGATGTATTGAATCATATTTTAAAGTGTTTCTAAGATGTTTTCGAAAAATCTTTGAATCAATGCCCTAAAGACTGCCCAAATTTGATTTTTCATAAATTAACAAAAATAAAAAAAATGATTTTTTTTGTACAGAAATTGATAGAAAAATCGGCCCAGAATTTCGAGTAGAATGACTAAATCTGAAAGTCTGATTCTTGTACAGTTTTACAGATCTTCAATTAGAGGTTTGTATGCGCTGTAATCACCTTATAGAATACATTGCTTTGCATAAAACATCGATTTATATCTTTCAAAACATACCGTCAAATTATTCTATAATATACATTTTGATATGTCTTTACCTTTTTTTTCAAGCGTGAAAATCGCAACGTTCTTATCAAAAATTATTCAAAACATATCTATTTGCCTTTTTTCCTAAATGGACATTAGGTTGATTTTTCGTTAAATTGCATTACAAATTAAGTTTAAAAAAAATTGCTTCTATTATGACTTTAGATTCATTATAAAAAATGTTTGAAATTTTGTTGTTTGAAAATAAGAGAGAAGAAAACAAAAATTGTCAATAAAAAAGCTTACGACACTCGGTATTCCCAGGCGGTCACCCATCCAAGTACTAACCGAGCCCGACGTTGCTTAACTTCAGTGATCGGACGAGAACTGGTGTATTCAACGTGGTATGGCCGTAAGCGAATGTATTCAATTAAAAAATAAAAGTGATCATAAACTACATTCAATTATAATATTTCCTAAATTTTAAAGTATTGAAATGAACTTCTGATTTTATCTATTCATATAAATAAGATGTTCATTGATTAATTAACACATATATAATTAAAATTAATAGTTCATCAACATTTTTTTTTATTTTAACTGATTGATTGCACAATCGTTCGTTTGCTGCTCACTAGACTTATTTTTCTTCTTACCTCATACTAACATAACCATGCAAATCTATGTCGTATTCGACAACAATAATACGAATACAAGAAAAAAAATGTTGTACTAATACATATATCAGTTCAGCACGGTTAATAAAGAAGGAGACATGATTAATATAGCATAAACAAACGAACAAAAATGAATAATATAACGAAGAATTTTGCTTTTACAAATCATCAATGAAAGACACAAAGGAAAGAAAAGGCAATGACAACAAAAAAGCATATTCACAAATTTGTTTTTTTTTTAGGGACAATATAAGGAAAATTTATGTGTATGTGTATATAATGAGCAATAAAGAAGAAAAAAAAAGGACTTTATACATATGACACATACACAAAATATTAGAAAATGTTTTGTTTCAAACTTTGATTTCCTTTAATTCACTGATTTGCTTGATTAAATAAGCTTTTTCATCATTGAACTGTTCATCGTCTGTACCTATTGAAAATTTGATTTTTGTTATTAATAAATATATATATATATATATATAATAATAGAAAAATGAAACTTACGATCAGTGTGAAAAGTAGTTAGAAATTCAATTAATTTTTCTCGATTACGAAGTAAAATATCGCCAATTGCTTTAGGTTTAGTTGGATTAGCCACAAATATCTATAAAAATAAATAGATATTAATTAAAATAATTAAAATAATTCTTTTACTTTAAAAACATGAAATGCTTCAAATTGAATATTTTTGCTTTTTTCTTTTAATAAATTCATTTGTTGTTTAAGATTGTCTGGATTTGTTATAAATTTTGTCATTACTGAAAAATTATAACGATCAAGTAACAATTCACCGAGTAACTAAAAAATATAAAAATAAATTTAAAAATTATTTATTAAATAAAATTTCTTTAATAATTTAATCGTTTTTTTTTTTAATCATATACGAATATTTTTCTTTTATCTTACTTTCAAGGATTGACGACGTGTAACATAATTTTCTGAATTAAGTAAATCACGATATTTATTAAAAAATTGATCATAGTTTCGTTCGAGAAAATCTGCACATAAGGATTTATGTTTTGTTAATAAATCCTAAAAATAAAAAATATACAATGTATTTAAAAAAATTCATTTAAAGAATTCAAAATTGATCCAGAAATAATGAAATTAAAATGTAAAATAGGTACTATTATCACATGGATGTCATACTATCATTACATCCGGTAACGGCAGTCAAACGTGAAATTATTCTAAGAAGTAATCAAGTGATTTATTTCAAAAGGTAACGATGTCATTACCCAAAAAATAAAAGAGTACCCTATAAAAGTTGAGGGATTTTAGTGGATTTTGTATAACAGTATCAGTACCCAGCAAATGAAAGGGCATTACATTAATTAATTTTTTATTTTTCACATGTTCCGTCATCTACGGTATTTTCAACATGCAACCCCATTCTATATCATGACCGTCTCTACTACAGTGGGCATCTACTTATATGAGGGGTGCCACGGTACACGGATACTCTTGGAAATAACAACGGTAGGTATCTATCCAGCTGAAGATATCATAAAACAGCCACACACTATAGGCAATAATTGGCAAGTGAGAGTGAGGATAAGTGCTAAAGGATTTATATCTCGAAAGGTCAGAGTGCAGTTGAGGATGAAGGCAGAAGTGTTTCAAGTATATGAGGACCGTATCGTATTCCAAAACTATAATCACGGTTAAGCGATTCCTTGTGCATTTTTATTTGGCAGACTTAGAGGACACCTTTCCATCAATTCGTATTTCCAATTTTTCACAAGATTTGGCTTTTCTCCTTTTATTCATTTCAATAGAAATGTTTTGTACATATAAACAACTTTCAATTGAAGAATGAAAAAACTTGGAACTTTTCACATTTTAATTATCTACTTAGAGAGGCACACAAATTGAAAACACGATACCAATACACCAAATCCACTTAAATTCCACAACTTTTATGAGAAATGGTTTCAGTTTTTTGGGCACCAATGCCGTTATCTTTTGAAAATAATTTACTGGATTATCCTCAGGATAATTATATGTTTGATTGTCGTTACCGGGTATAATGATGTTTTGGCATCAGTCTATTATCATCACTATAAAATTGACGTTTTCACAATGGCAAAGGATTAATGTAACTTTTTGTGTAATATACCGAATGATAAAGCGTCAAACGTTGAATAAAATTACCCATTTATATATTCTATTCGCATGAATTAGTGCAGAATTTTATATTAAATATTATCTAAGATCAATCATTTTATGAGTTCGGACTAACTTCATACATGCCGTACAACTTGTTTTTTAGCGATTTTTATTCCCCATGAGACAGTTGTATAGCAAAATGAATATGTTATTTAAGATCAACGTTAGTAACTGTATTGGATAAAAAGATATAATATTAAAAGACTTTTCTATTAAAAATTTGTCTAAGGTCTCTTTCAACTATCTTTTTTTAATTTTGGTTTCTGACATTCTTCAGATCCTTTTTTAATAGAAAAATCATCAAGAATCACGAATTATGACGATAATATAAGCCTGGTTTGGATACGATTCGAAATTTTTTTACTATTTTTCAGAGACAATAAGTTGTACAACATATGGGAAGTTCAGTCTGGACTCTCATAAAACGACTAAATGACAGCCAATACACTGTAAAAATTTGTAACACTTTCTACTCGAAAAATAGTCGATCTTAAATACTATTTAGTAAGTAATTCCGCATTCATTCTTGCAAATAGAACATTTAAATAGATAATTTTATTCAGTATTTAATGGTCTATCATGTATTATCATAAGTACTCAACAGTAAAATTTAGCTAACTTAATACTAATTCATTCAAATGCGATAAACCTTTGAATTTAAAGGTTTTCAATGATGCCGAACAAGATGAAAATATAAATTTTGATGAGTGCTTTAAGTTCTTGATGGTTTCATAGACTCTCTCTTAAAAAGTCAAATATTTAATCAGAAGAACTGTGAAGCAGGATGATTTATCAAGATTCATAAAGTGAAAACAAAATGATACAAATTATTTTTTTTATCTACTAAGTTTATTTCAAAGAAGACTGAAGTTTTCTTATTAGTATATGAAATATATTGTTGAAATACATACTTTAAAAGTAGCGAAAGCATCACTAGCAATATCGAATGTAGATTTTTGTACATAATCAAAAAATTTATAAAATTCTGTTGATCTCAAAATAATTTCGGCCAATTCTTGAACACGTATACATTCACGTAACATCATACCACAATTAAGTGCAATATCAGCATTCTCATATCTAACAAAATATATTTATATATACTATTAAAAACTAATTATTTCTTTTTTTATTTTCTTTTAATCAATTACCCCTCGATTAATTTAAATAAAATTCCAGGTTTTTGAATAATATGATCAACAGCTGGAAATTTTGTTCCAACTTGTCGTCGTAAAAGATTATTAAATATTGCAACTATTTCTTTTCGATCTTCAAATGTTACACGACTTAAATTATTTATCATTGCCACTATAAGATCTTGTGAATATATTCCACTACATAATTGTGATACATCACTGATTGCTGGTTCACTACTACCATCACGTGGACCAAATAGACCATCTTTTAATGCAAGTAATGCTTTATGAGTATTTTTCATTGTCTATATTAAATTAAATAAAAATATATATTAATAATAATTAAAAATTTTACTTCTTCATAATGTTTCTTTTCTTTATCCTGTTCATTTTCAATCACAGTAAAATATTCTTTTAATTGTTTAGCATAATCAGTCTTTGAACGAGATGTTAATAATGCACTTAATGGCATTTTAAATAAAATGCCTTGAATAAAATAACTAATGAAAGTAACACCTGTATATGTGTTTTTTTTCCTTTCAAATAAGAACAAGATGTAATAGAATCTAAAACAGATATCGAGAACGAGAACAAATTATTCAAAATAAGTCTTTTATCAATGATTATTAGGTAAGAAAAAAAAGAAAAATCTTCTTCCCAAAAAACAAAACAAATAAAACATGTCGCCCACTCCAAATTAAAAATAGTGGATTGGCAAATGTCTATTTTCCAATCCAAATAAACAAGCATAAGAGGGCACCACTAGAAACTTGAATTATATAGATAAAAAATCTTTGTTTTCTACATTGAATTTCTTGTTAAGAAAAATAAAAAATTAAAATTTATATCAAAATAAATTAATGAATTGTAATGTTTGCTAATATGTGATGGATATAGATAAAGAAAATTAAATCAATATTATTCATTTCTTGTATTTTAATTATATAATTTTATAAATAGTTAAAGAATGTTAGCACTGTTGCTAAATCTACTGTAGATCAGAACAATCTATGGCATCAAGAATAGTTGCCATTAAATTTCTTCTCTTGTATTTGTAGTCAACATCTTCTAATGAGAGACAACGTCAAAATAAACGAATGCATCCGGGTTTGACGTTAAACATTATTCAATATATTCTTAATCTATGTTACACTTCTGAAATCTCATCTTCTGCATCATCGCTATTCGAAATAGTGCATATCATCATACACGCTAGTGCTGCAATACATCTAATACAAATTTTTAATTATGTAATATTTTCGTCTACATATCATCTACATTAGAAACTATTAAAAAAAAATCTATAAAACATCTTGTGCAACCAATCAGTTTTTTTTACGAAAGGAGATAAGGATAAGCATTTGGGTAATCATCTCGTTATACAAAATTCACTCAAAATCCTCAATATTGAGGATATATAAGTAAACAAGAATGCATTAAGAGAATAGCTTAATGCTTATGGTTAGAATCCCGATAGGCGAGTTGCAGATATTGTGATATTTCCCAAAAAATTTATGAATTACTTTTACTTGTTCATTTTCTATTAAATCAAGATGAAACTCACTAGAATTAAGGCATGATCATGGCCATCGATGAAAAATCATGAATATATCATACTAGCGGTAGTACCCAGCGTTGCTCGGGAAATCTCCATACTAAAAACCTACCATGTCAGAAAACGGCAGAAGATATATAGAAGGCTTGTTTAAGACCTTTTCATCTATTATTACTACATGTCCCGCCTTGCATACACTTACATTCATTTTTTAAATCGGCTAATTCAGTAAACAATGTGGGAGTGTGAGTGTCTTTCTCTTAACTCATGCTTATTGTCATACTTCATACCAACACTCAGTGCAAAAAAAGTAACATTAAGAGGTGAATATTCTAACAATGCCAGAAAATACTCCGAAGATTTTGAAAGATTGGGAAAAATTGCAATGTATCATAACCTGTGTGAAATTTCGGACCAACTCTCTCACTGGTCATCCTGACAACCTCTCGATCTTTCTCGGGACCTAAGAGGATGCCATGAAAAGTTTGGCACTGCCAGCTTGTGCGGTGTCCAAATGCATTATAAATAGATAGAGAGACACAACTTCTTTATATATATAAATTACGACTTATGAGTAATAGAATCTTATCTCACTTGTTACCTTCTTCATTCAGTGGAAATTTTCATTCCTATGGTTGCTCTTCATTTTACATATTCTATCCGTTTTTTTTTTTGAGTATCCTAAAATATCCTGTGCATAACGGCAAAAAGCACAGGTTTTTATACACTTTCGTTATAGAATAATTGAAGAAACAATCATACACACAAATCCTCTGGAAAAGACACTTACTGTAGTAATCCATCAAAAAGAGGAGGCAAACATCCTCTCAGATGAAAGTTTTGGGTCGAAAACTACCTTATAATCATTCCCTGATTGAGAGAATGATTCCTGGAAATTTTAGTCGCATTAGCTTGTACGGTGTGAAAATGGATACAGAACAGACAGACAGGTAGGCATTCATCTTTATATATATAGATATACTAATACTATATTTATAGATTGCTTCTAACGCATTAATCGTTATATTCTTATTATTATGTTGAATTTGTTGAATTTGAACAAGTGTTGATTCATGTATTGATCATATGTAATGACTGTTTATTTCAATCATAGGTTCAATTAATGGACGATATTTTTAGATTCCGTGAACGATCTTTAGCTTTAAACACAGAGCATATTAATGCGTTTGTTGTTAGCATGATTGATACCTCTAAAATAAAAATATAAATAACCAATATATCATTTTATGAATTCTTCAATTTAGTTTTTATTCACAATATAGTTTATCCAACGAAAAGATGCTCCAGTGCTAAGAGTTACAGTAAATCGCATGTGAATTAGTTTGTAGAGCTTAATAGAGATAATGAAACAAATTTTTCTATTTTGTATAGAGGCTATTTTTTTGAAGAAGCATGTCATCACTATCTACATTGATAACACATAACTCTAAGAATATTCTTTCGTTCCTAATAATACGGAGCCTGGTGCTGTCAAAACGGACGAGTACATTTTAACTGGCTAAAAACGAAACAGAAAGGAACTAGCTTGAATGCTGTGACTAAGTCGTTGAAGCAAAAGCGCATTTAAACTTTATGGTACTAAAAATGAAACTATAAATTATCGTTTTTTATCACTAGTGTAGATAATTGTAAAAAACGATTTATCGAAGCAAATAGGAATGATAAGATCTGATATTCAGATACAAACTTATTCATCTTTCTAAAGATAAAACTAAATGTCTTGTATCAAATACCATAGCCATTGATCTCTACAAACTAACATATAATGAACTTGAAACAGTGTATGACATTAGAAAACGTTCACTTATCTGTTTTAACTTGTTTTCTTCTTATTCACTAAGAAATACTTGATACAAACAACAATGAATTCAGATTCTGCAAAAAATGAGTAAGATGTTGTCTGTTAAAATAGGCTTTCATCTAAAAATGCAGTTCTATAAGAATAATGTATACATGAAAGATGTACGATAAAGATTAATTTCCTACAAATAGAAGTCAATGAAATTTAAAAAATCGATCTCCTCTCTAAATTCTTTGTCTAACCAAACTGAGTAATTTTCTTATTCAAAAAAATATATTGTTGAGAAAGTCTTGTTCGATAAATATTAAATTCAATGCTACTGGTAACTTTTGAAGCATTCAATATCGATAGATAATATTGATTACAATTTAGTGTTGAACCAATTCTTGACACTGATGATATAATAGTGTATTCAACAGATATTATTCGTACATATTATCTGAGCCTCTGGATAATAAGTGGCCATTATGATAAAAAAGGCAGCTCATAATTATTTAATTTTAGAGCGATTATTTTCTACTAATGCTCTCGTCCATTCTTTTTCTGCTTCTTTTATAGTTATTGCAATATAGTAATCGGTTGTTTAAATGAAACGAAAACAGAAATATTTTTTTCTGGAACAAACATTTAAAAAATGTGAGTGTACGTTTTACGGTAAAGTTTTGTTGCTCCCTCTTCCCCTTTCATTTACAGGCAGTTGTCGTTGGATACAAACAGACGCAATATATAAATCAGTTTTTAGTTTTCTTTCTCTCCATTTTGTGGAACTAACATACACGTATTTTCAAAGAAATAGTGGGTGTAAGTTTTTAGTCAAGGTTTTGCAGCTTCCCTCTCACCTTCTCCTCGATTACCGGCAGCTCGTTCCATTATAGACGGACCCCATTACAAATAGACGTCAGAGAGAAATTGATTGCTGAGGTTTACAATAGGTCTACCTCGCCTAAACCTCCATTACAAAGGTGTATCCATAAAACTAGAGTAATAGTAGTTTACAAAAAAGGAAAGTATTATAGATTCTAGCTTATTTGAATGTGTGTGTTCCACATTTTGGCTCAAGGGAAGGTGCACTGACAAGCTTTTTGAATAAAAGTAATATTGTGAATGAAAATCAGATTTGACGTGTTACAATCCTTGTATAAATATGGGCTATATTCTTTATATATTTAATCATCGTTTGTTATCTTTCTGCATTATATGTATGACGAAAACAAAACGTTTTCTTTACTTAAAAGAAATGCAAAAAATGACTTGCATTGTTCTTTTCTAAGATAAATTTCCTCGTTAACACACGTGTGATATATTTAGTGACATTTTATTTTTATGTTTTATGGCTTTACTATTACTTACCAGTCTCCTTCTGCTAGCAATTATTCTCTTTTATGTATATTCAAAACGATTTTATACTCTTACGAATAATGATTTACCAGGTACTAAACCTCAAATTATCTTTGGTAATTTATTAAATTCAGGTTTATTAACTGGTAAATCAACTTTTTATGAAATAATAATTGATTATCAGCGTCGATATGGCGATAAATTTGTATATTGGTTTGGTTCAAATCCATGTATTGTATTTTGTCTACCTGAACATGCTCAAACCATATTTTCCGATAGACATACATTTGACCAATCTCCATTGTTTTTACCTGATTTAGATTTAATTTGTCCTGAAAGTCTCACTGTTTTAAGAGGTGCAAAATGGAAACGTCATGTGCGAGTGATGTTACCACTACTTAAACGAAATAAAATTATACAACACTTAGATACAATTATTGAATGTACAGATCGTTTTATTGATCAATACCTTAAGAATGATCACATTCATACGGATCTTATGCTTCATTGCCAAACATTAACCATGAATATTATTGGATTAATTGGATTTGATTATGATCTTGAAAATAATGTCGATTCATCATCAAAAGTTGTATTTCAGAATTTTGTTTTTCATTCGGCAGTTGTTATGTTAATGGCATGGTTGCCTCGATGGTTTATTAAAATTTATTTAAAATTTAATTGGAAATATCAACGAATACATCGATTCATTCATGAACTTACGGAAAAAATTATTCAACAAGAACAAAATAGTCAAAATACATCAGAACAACAACGACCGAAGAATCTAATCGCATTATTAGTTTCATCACTTAATGAATATGCTAATGATGAAGAAATATCATCAGGTTTAACAAGATCTGAAATATTTGATGAAGTACTTACCGCAATAATAGCAGGCTACGAAACTACATCGGCAGCTCTAGCTTGGTTCATATTCTATGTGAGTAAACATCCTCAAGTCCAGAAACGCATGAAAGAAGAACTTCATGCACATAATCTTTTAATGACAGATGATGTTCAATATATACCATCATTAACTCAAGAGAAACTTGATTCATTAACCTATTGTGAATGTGTGATGAAAGAAGTTTGTTTAAATTTTATTTTCATAATTATTTTTAATTTTTACTCTCAATATATAGACCCTTCGTTTAGCTCCTGTAGCTTCTGCAACGACACGAATGGCTCTACACGACACAGTAGTTGATAATGTTCCTATTCGTCGTGGTCAAACTATATTAATTGGTCTAAGTAATGTAAATACCGATGGACGTTATTGGCATTATGATGATCCAACTAAATTTGTGCCTGAACGATTTTTACATGAAGATAAAGATCATCATCCATATGCTATGTTACCATTTGGTGGTGGACATCGAGCATGTATTGGACAAGATTTAGCAAGATTAGAACTCAAATTAATTATTGTTCGATTGATGCAACGTGGTGTAACATTTGAAGATACACCAGAGAATACAGGTGGTTATGCAGAACGATTGGCATGTTTTCCAAAAAAGATGGCTGTACGTGTACGCATTCATCGACATTGACAGAAGGTTATAAGACTATGCTATCTAGTTTTTATTTTTAATTAAAATATAATAAAAAAAGATAAAGATATGGATCAAGAATATAGAGTTGAAGAATGAAGTGGAAAGATCTCAGTAACGATCAGATGTCATAAGATTCATATCGTATGATGTTGTGAAATCGTACAAACATCTCTCTATGACGATGATTCCTGAAGCAGTATGTTGTTATTGCATAAATATAATAAATTTTAATTTTTGAAATAGCAAAGTTGATAGTTCAGATCGAGATCTCCAACTCTAGAACACTTTCAGATATATATATATCTTCTACAACTTAAGAGTTATATCAATGTTATTGTCAGTCCCAATCTGATTTTGTGGAACTCGGAATCATGATCAATGAAAATAATGAGTGCAAATTTTAAGGTGAAGTTTTAAGGCTCCTCATTCGCTCCTTACAGGCAGGTCATATTACAGATGATCGTCGTTGGATATGATCAGGCACAATATATAAATAATTTATTGATTTTGTTTCTCTCCATTACAGACAATTGTCGTTGAATACCAACAGGTAGCATATAAAAATTAGTTGTTGTCATAAGGTGGCAAATATCAAATTGGTACAAATTTTGAAGTCTGCGCCTCAAAATTCTTGCCATTTCTGCAAATTGAATAGATGCGCCCAGATGTACCTTAATATATGAATCACTATTTTGAATCGCATAATTCAAAATAAACCAGAGAACCAGAAATCAGAAATTTACTTTTCATATAAAATTTTGAAAATTCTCATATAAAAGAATACAAAATAATCTTGATTTCTGATTTATTCTGAATGAGATGATTCCAAGTAAATTTCTGATTTCTGCTTTTCAGCTAGTTATATGATTTATTGTAGAAATTAATCCTTTATACCCTGGAACGAATCCAGAAGAGTCAGTGATAAAATCACCACAGGAATAGAGTATTAGCCTCCCAAATATGCCAATGGTATGGACAGATCGATCAGGCGCACTACCTTTCGTGCAAGATAATTTGATAAGCACTGTAACCATTGAGATAGAGCACATGATGGAACAACTTTAAAAGCCTTATTTATTTTCTTGTTTATGACAGTATTAATTAGACAAATGTGCCTTCTATTCCTTTTGATTAGACTCAAATCCAAAAAGAAAAACTACGAATATAAAAAGTTATTTTTAAATAACACGTGCATTCTTGACACTGATTTTTTAGAAATACACATTTTTTTAAAGTAATTATATCATCAATGAAGACATTTAATAGATGATAAATATTTTTTTCGACTACTACTCTAATAAGATTTACGAATAATATATTTACGGTATGCGTCATCTTTCTCTTCCTGCTCAATAGTCGTTTCAGGATCCATCTTGTGTCTTACCATTTCTTATATGCCAAGCCATTGTAAAATTTTTGAATCGAATTTAGTTGAATAGCAGTCATTTTCGTCGATATAGATGACACAACGTAGCCCCACAATCTCTATTGCGTGTGAGTAAAAAACCGTTTTGGTTTTAAAATTTTGTTGTTTTTAAATTCTTTCAAAATTATCGATTTTGAAAGTCGTATATCTCAAAGACAGAGTATTGAAACAAAATATTTCTTTTATCAATCGATAGCTTATAGAGTTTCTCACCAATATTATTTTGGGAGTTTTCAGTCCCATGCTGTCTGTATTTTCTGGAAAACTTTGTATGACTAGATCAAAAATGACCCAACAGGGCAACAAGGATTAAGGTTGTTTTATATTGTTCTACATGAGAATTTTTTTAAAATTTTATATGAAAAGTAAATTTCTGATTTCTACTTTTCTGCTATTTATATAAATTGATGGAGATATCATGATTGTTTTGATTTGTTTTATACCATAATTTTCAAAGTATTATATGAAAATGCAATTCTTGAATCTTACCCGGATAAGGGTCATAGTACATTTCTGATTGAAAACAGAAATCAGAAGCAGAAATTTATAGAAAACTGGTTAAAATTTGAGATTTGTCATGACCTCTGATTAGAGAAGTTTTGTTGATGCGTCAAAAGTTCCTTGTAAAGGTAAATAGAGAACATGTACGTCGATTTTGAGAACGAAATGAACAAGCAAATATAGTGACTATCACAATGTCAAGTACGAAAACAAAAACAAAAATCTAGGGAAGGACATCAATTAAATACTTCGGGTTAACCAAAAATCCTGATCCTAACTTTTAAAGTATTTTGTCGAATAAGAAGAACTATTCGAAATTGAGAAATCAAATATACTATTTTGTAGAACAAGTCGACGCACGTCGAATGGCATATATTAAATCTGATTTTGTAAGACTTTAGTGGAACTAGAGTCAATTTACTAGTAGATGGTCCTGTACTCAAAAGTACCAGCAATTATTGATCACTACGGTTCTTGATGTCATTGAAAAATATTTCTAGGGAAATATTTACATATACAGTTTTGTAGAGTTTTTCACGGGCTACTAGTTGATATACTTGGCATCTCCGACCGTTTTTATCTCTCATAGAAAAAAATGCGATTTTTCAATGATCTACGATTAATTTTGTATGTACTATAACTTTTTGGATACATGGCCGTCGAATAGTAAATTGAAGATAATTTCACTTAAATCTTATGAAGATCAGATTCAATATATGCCATTCGACGCGCCTTGATTTTCTCTATAAAATGGTATATTTGGTTTATCAATTTCAAATAGATCCTCTTATCCGACAGGGTCTTTTAAGTGGGCTCAGGACTTTTGGTTAATCCTTAGTAATGTTCATAATGAATAGTTGTAGTAACGTTGTGAAAAAATTAATCCTATTTATTAGATTGAAGAAATATACTTTTCTTTTAAATTTTGTTTCATATTATTGATACATTTTTTTATTACAATTGTCTGCTACGTTATTTGAAATATGTGAGTTTCATATTTAAATCCCAAAGTGGTTGGGCTGACGAGCCATTTTTTTGCCAAGCGAAGAATATCTTTTACATACACAGTATTGGTTCTGGGGTTTTGTGTTTAAATCAATTTGTACATAATTGCATTCTCTTTAATTTTCAAACTTTTTGTTAAATTTCAGCTATCAATAAAATTGCGCCAATTTTTTTCATTCTATCTAGATTAACATAAAGAGAAAAGCAACCATATGAAAAGAAAGCATTTTTATTCATGAAAGTTTTTTGTTTACTGATACATAAGTAAAGATATGATTATTTAGACATCAATTTTGTTGTAGAAATTATTCTACCACAACACTTGCAAATAATATAGCAGATAATGACGTACATCAGAGGCTTTTCTCGACGATTTTGTTTGTTTTATTGCAGCAATAACATAAGCAATAGTTTTTCTTTTTTTTTCGTACCTGTAAAAAACTAAAATTTGCTTGTTGAGATCAATAGTGATACTTAACAAAGATTCTCATGAACCTTGTTCGCATGGGTTTGGAGTGTAGTCATACCTCTATCCTTGGTAAAAGAATGAAACTGTTTGATTGAGTCGTAATGGATATATTCTAGTTTTCATATCTACTCTAGTAAGTTTTTGGAGATCCTATATAGTGCTAATAACTTTCTTTAATGTAAGCGATTTCAAAATCTAATCATTCCGAAATATCCATTGTATCTATTTTGTGATTGTGAAGCAGATACTTCGAAGCAGTCGAGCACCAATACACTGCATTTCCTTTATTTATTTTTTTACTAACTACACGGATGAATTCCTTGTACACATTACGAATGTCAAAAGATGACACTGCATAATGGTACGCACATACACCAATCGACCATCTTGCCGCTTGCTTTCTCGGTTCTTGTTTTCCGTGGTTATCACGCAAGATTCTTTTTCTATTCCTTCTGTACAAAATTCTCGCCTTAAAAATCTGATCTTGTCTGTCTTGCTTGAACCTTGTCATATTGAAAAGGTCTTTTATTGGCTACTATTACTATTTGATTTATACTATTTTGTTATGACTTTTGCACACCATATACAAAAAAATGTAAAAATACAAAATAAATACTTTCAGTTTTAGTTTTTCACACAACGACAAACATAAAATTTCTATTATAAAAAAATACTTATTTTTTTTTAATATTATCATTGACGTGTGCATCTAGAATTTCTACCGTCGATTAATAAAATCCTTTCGTTCATGATAAAAGAATATTTAAAAAAATGAATTAGATAGAAAGATTGATTAATAGAATACTGAAATATATTCAACCAACGTGATTTATTTTAGAAAACCTAAAGAAAACTATTATACAGCCCATTATTTTTTTCTATATCGAATGAGAGCATTTTACCCACATCTACGGTAATTGAAATAGAGCGGTTACATGTTGTTTGATAACGAGTTAAACGTTCTAGAAAAAGTATATATTCCAAGTTAAGTTGCACTAGTTATTGAATTAATAATGACTAAATAACGTTCAGACATCGCTTTTTATATATGATCATACAAAGACGGCTTCACGTGCTGTTGATCTTGAGAAGCTGAGAAGAATCTTTTTCTTTTCTCTCACGAGAATCTTCTCTGAACAGTAAGAAATTTAAAGTATCTTGTATTTCTTTCCAGTTTCTGTTTATTCAGAATTTTCAGACAAGATTCTTTTCAAAGAAGAAAAATAAGATTCTTATCTGAACTTTGAATATATCTTGAAGAACCTATGATTCATGTCTAATTTTTTTATATCTTATTAATTAAACAAGATTCTAATCGTCTTGAAATTCGGGCAAGATTCTTTTTGCTTTTCTGTTCAAAAGAATCTTGTCTGAAAGTGAAGGAAAACAAGAAAATGGCAAGATCGTTGACCATTATAGACATTTTCGTTCTTTTTGATATGTTGTCATTTATTTTAATGCATGAGTAACTGTGTTTTTCCATATGTTCTACTCTCAGATCCTAGTTTTTAGTCCAATTATTGTTTGTTTCTTCTTGTCTTTTTTATTTTTTTTATAGAAATAAAATATTTAATTTATTGTATCTATCTTTTTTCGCAGACTATGACCGCAGTTATTCAAGATAGAATGTTGTCTATATACGGTCTCTTTTGTCTTGAGAATATTTTTCAAATTTAATTCGAACATCATCATACTAACGAAAGAAAGAAAAAATTCCGTAGAACACCTTTTTTCACGGATATTTTATAGCATTACTGAGTTCGAGTGTCATTGTTGTTCCTTATAATAATTGTGGCATGTATTTTCGAAAATATTATTGATTATGCATCATTACTGATTTTTTGATCGATTACTTGCTGAGTTACTGCATTGTCTGTTTACAAATCTTTGGACACATGAGATTCTGTTCACTTTTTTCGATGTTAGTAGTCACATTAATGTTGTCTTATTGTCTCGTACTGCTTATCAACTCAACTTTCGATTTATTCAAAAGGATCATTTTGGTCTGTCATGCAAACGTATTCCACCCAAACGAGTCCTTTCACCGGTACTTTCTGATGAAAACGACACGTTTCGTCAATCAGAATTGTTCTTTTCTCATTTTTTAATCAAACAATTTACTCAATTACAAACTCTAACATTGATTAAGGCCCCACTCCCACCCTAAAATGTCAAATTTAGTCAAATTTTTCGATTTTTTGATTTATAGCTTATCAGATAGATCAAAGTGTCTGCTATCGAATCCACTATAGTTTGTTGGTTTTATGATGAGTTTTCACGATGAAAAGTCGGTTTTTCTGAGACCCCTAACCTAAAAAATAACATTTTTTCAAAAACTGTTGATTTTTCACAGTGATGGCTATAGTTAGCATGTATCGCTAAGTATTATAGTTTGATATATCTAAAATGTATATATTTCTAACGACAAGAAAAATCAGAAATAAAAAAATATCTTATTTGTGGTGCCGTCATGTTATGGCATGTACTTAGATATACGATAATGGTTTTATCCATATGTTCGTTCGTTCTCTTTCTTTACATATGTTATAATCATATAGATGATTCTTTTCTTTCGTTCTGTCCGATATTTTCCCTTATATTTTCTCTCGGTTTTTTCATATCTGACAGAAATTCGACATATTTTCATCTATATCAAGTAATTTGAAAATACTATCACTGCAGAAAGGTGTGTGGGTGTAGGTATTCTATTCATTTCAAATCCACACCTACACCCACACCTTGATCTATGAGGAATCACTAAAAAATGTATTTCATCTCAAGTTATCGTAGAAAAAGTCGTCAATCTCATTTCTCAAACTTATTTCACGTTTTTCTCACAATGCGTTTTTTAGCTTTAACACTTTCGTATTTTCCAAAATCTCTTCGCCATTTTAAACGCTACAGAGCTCGGGTTGGTTTCAAAATGAAGGCAATGCTTAACTCTACAACTTAACAGAGCCGAAATTTTAGATTTTATGTTTAGTGTCGCATGACTTCAAAAGGTATCACAGTACATGCCCTATGATTACGGTACACTATGCGATAAACTTCAACAAAAAAAAAATTTAAAAGCGAAAATTATAATTCGGACTCTGTTAAGTTGTAGTGCTAGGTCTTTGGTATATTTTAAAACAAACCCGAGCTTTCTAGCGTTTAAGATAGCAGTAGGATTTGGAAAACCCGGACCCCACCATTATGGTCGGTAATCTACAGGTAAAACTTGATAGACTCAATATTTTGGGCTGACATTTTTACTGTGAGATACCTATCATGGGACACAACTCTCCTGAAAATTTCAGCAAGATTGGATGTTCAGAAGCGAAAATAGTATTAGGGTGGGGGGAGCCTTAATGTTTTATTTGTCAATGTTTCTAGTGATAGTGTTAAATTAGCTATTGAATTATTAAAACAATGTGGTCAAAAATTATCAGAAGTTAATCCACAAGAATTTGATTCGGTATTTTCAACATTAAATAATTTACTTCATTCACCATTATTAACACAACGTACACAAAATATGATTACAAATTTATTTTCTATACGAGTCAATCAATTTGCATCATATCCAGCTATTCAATCTGGTTTAGATTTAGTTAATGAAAATGATAAACATACATATATGCTAGAATATCTTCATGAATGTGATCCAGAAAAAATTCTTGGTAAAGTAAACATTCAATTCAATCAATATTCAAATTTTATTTCTATTTAGATGAATTCAAGTATGATGAAGAATATGATATTAATGAAAATAAATATAAAGAACTTCGAAAAACAATGGGTGAAAATAGTGATGATGAAGATGAATCAAGTTCAAATTCATCAGAAAATGATAATGACCAATCAAATATTCCAGCAGCAGATACGAGTCTATGGTCTTTTCGATTTCAGATTGAATTCGAAAACGAAAAAATTTACCTAAACTTTTTCAACACACTATGGGACTTCATGGGACTATGAGATTTCGTAGTCCCCTGTGGTCCCATAGTCCCATGTTGTCCCATAATCCCATGTGGTCCCATAGGCCCATGTTAGTCCCATTGCCCCTGCAATTTCATTTGGAATTGAATTGAATTTTCTTTTTGAATTCAATCTGAAATCAAATAGACCATTGTATGGCAGATACTGATATATCTGGCAGTGGTTCATCAATTTCTGATAAAGAAAATTAATATTTAATAAATATATATACATAAGAAACAACATTAGTACTATAAAACTTTTCTTTTTTTTATTGTCATGCAATGTATTATCTACATAAAAATATAATAAATTATTCTTGAATCTATTTATATGAATTTTTCTTTTATTTCATTTTTTAAATAACAAATCATATTGTGATTTTAAGGAAAATATTGTTTTTTTGGCTTAAAGGTGTAATAAGACAATGAATTATTAAAAATTCTATCAGAGATATTATTATGATCGACAGCAGAAGTTGTGGAAGAAAATATCTCAATTTGTTGTACTAAATCTCTCGAGAATAAAATAACTAATGTTATTTACGTAACCTTTCGCATATTCTGTATTGATATATCTCATTTATTTTGAATAACTACAACAAGAAATGCTAGTTACTGGGCATGCACTGAATCTAATCTCTAGTTGGGTGTTCAACACTGAACAGTTCATAGTCGGGTGCGACAATTATCCAACTAATTCAGACAGTATCAAATATTTAAGTAATGATTGGAGCATTTTTGTTTGACAATAAATAAGAGATGATCATGAAAGTATCCTAAAGTTCAGGTTTGAGTATTTCTGAGTATCGTTGGTATTTTTCTAGAATGAATCAGTTCCTTCAATTTTAAGATTACAACGTTGAAATCGAAACCAGCTCGATCCGAACTTATCGAATATGCAAGTTCAAGTTCGGTACGTGCCTATTAGTCATCAACTATCAGAATGCATCGAGTCCATCTAGATCACGATTCAGCAAACTCTATCAATAATTCTCAAGCATTTTTTTTCTGCTGAAAAGATACTTTCAATTATATTTTGATCGCTATGTGTATCTCTTACAAAAATCGAAATGTTGTTTATAATATTCAGCTGTACGGATTAGTATTCTTTTTAGATAATTCAAAGAGAATCAAGTAAACGAACTTTTCCAGTGTCCTAGTTTAAGCAGACTGTAGAAAAAACGATTTCATCTTTGCAAACTCCATTGTATTTAAACGTATCTCAAGAATTTTTTTTCAGAAACATTATATCTTGTGAAAGATGTTCAATCCTATTTAAATCTTTTTAATGGTGTGAGGCTAATCTTCATGCTCGTCTTGGATATGTCCCTTGTTGTATTAACTACAAATTAAAGTAAAAACGATTTTATTTCGATATGAAAAATCTGTAAGATTTTCCCAGGTCGAAGCGTACGGGCCGGATCCGGCCGGAATTCACCGAATCAGGGAAGCAGTATTCCGGGTCGGAACTTGCCGTATATGTCCGGTTCCATAGTCACGATTTCCCGTATTGTTCCGGCTGTTTCCTATATTCGGAAATGATACTCATATATATACCAACCATATCTGGCTGATCCGAGCTAACAATAGGAATCTCAAGCTCTGGGTTAAACCATATGATCTTTTGACTAATGAATCGATCTCTTATAAAAAATGGTGTTTCTTTTTTTAGCATTTTCTTACGACTCATTGCTATAAAAAGTTTGACCAAAAAGCAACGTCCAAACATAACATTAGAAATTGAAAATATACTATAAATTGAACAAAATTTTGTGACTTAAATTCATTAGGATCTCTTTTAATTAGAAAATTATAAAAACAACCCATTTTACAACAGTACATGATATGGAAATTTATGTTAATTATTTCACTACACCAGCATAACATCTTTACAGCTATTTTTTTATCTGCCGCACAATGATCTACCGAAAGACTCATAAAAAACTACCTAAATTTTAGCACAACTAATGAAGCGATTTATGAGACTCCACGAAGGCTTTCATCTATGTAAAAAACATTCATGTCACTTCCACATCTCAGACGTTGATGACTACTGAAAAAAAATCTGACTTCCTCTTACAAAATAACCGAAATGAAGAGTGTGATAGTACACTATGTCCTACAACTGACGTTAAGAAGAAAAGTTTTCTCCAGAAGATCCTTTGTACTTTACAAATGTTTCATTGAGGCTTTAGTTCAACTACCCACTCAACAATTGGTTTTGAACATGTCACTCTATATAGGGGAGCCCATTCAAAATAATTCACATACACACTGCGATACTTTTCCTCGTATGAGAAATACTTCAGGTAGGAAATTTTTTATTCCCTCGACTGTAGAGAGGATCATATGAAAAAAAAGTTTGTTCGTTTGTTTGTGTCAGAGTCAAAAACACAGTGAGGTCAAAAAAACATTCACGTCAAAAAAACATCTCGCTAGAAAGCCTGATCCTTCCACTAAACAGGTACCCTTAGGTCCTCAACAACTATACTACAGGGGTAGCCTTGAGTTCTCAACTGCTATACTACAATGGCACCATCAGTTTTTCAATACTTCTCACTGAATTTTCTCGGTCTAGACTAGGTCTATTCGAAAAACCCTTGAAATTATAGAAGGGTTGACCGAAGGGTAATCGGGGTCATGGAATCCAATGGCACCATCAGTTTCTCGATACTTCCAACTCAATTTTCTTGGTCGAGACTAGGCCTATGCGAAGAACCGTTGAAATCGTAGAAGGGATAACCGAAGGGTAATTAGGGTTAGTGGATCCAATGAAGGTATTAGTTTTTGAAAATTTTCAAATGGATTTTTTTCCGTTAAATTACACAGTGAGAGATAACAATGCTGCATGGGAAGATAAAATCTACGAAATGTCAATATTAGAGGAGGGAAATTGTTGATGTTTACTAACAAATATACAGACTGACTGATGAATGTAATGACAATTAAAATATTTTAAAAAAATCAATTTAAAAAAAAACACAGAATAATAATTATATAATATGTAATAAGAATGCGTAATGAGTTCTAAATAAATAAATGAGAAAAATGTTTGGAAAGTCCATCATCAACGTTGTTTTGTTTGTCTGTCTGTGGGTTTGTGTCAGGATCAAAAAAAGAAAAGCGTCAAAAAAACATTTAGCATTACAACATCTGAAAACTTCATCATTATAATGTATGACCAAAGGTTTTCCCAGTCAAGGAATCGAATGATACTATTGGTTTCTGAAAATTTTGAATTGATTTCCTAGATCCTAGGAAGGCTATGTTGGGAAAATAATGAATTTTTATAAAGTTTGACCAAAGGGTTTCGGGGTGGGGGAATCGATTGAGGAAATCAATTTCGTTAAAGTTTGTTGTATTTAAATTTTTCACACGAAGGATTGATTTTTACAAAAAAACTTTTTTTATAAGGATTGATGACAAGCTTTCGTGTTCGAGAGATCGATTCGTATCATAAGAGTTTCGATGTCATTGAAAATGAATTTTTGTTTTATATCATTGAAACATATTAGTCATCAAAGTCAGATTCATTCGGTTATATAGCCATTACTTTGATATAATCGGAAAAAGTACAGTAAATTCAAGTGAATGTTCAATTTTAAGAGTTTTTATTCTAGACAAGACGGGAAAATTGTTGATAGTTCATAATACAAATATGTCTCGATCTAGAAGTTGTACTGTATGTGTATTTCTATTAATTAGATTTCGTAAGCATCAATGGTAAAACATAATTCTAAATACACAATGATCATTTATGAACAGGTGTGATTAAGTACAGCTATTACTGTTGTAAATGAACTATTGAGCAATCTATTAAGGCTGAATGTGAGGCCGACTAACTATGTATGGGGCATTGAAGCTACGCTGATAAATGAATAGGTGTTTATACGGTAGATTTATTGAAAGTATGTCAAACTAGAGTAGAAGTTTGTAGCAAAACTATCATTAATTGATTTTTTTAACTAAAGAAAAAGTCAGCGGTTTTTAGTTTAATACATAGTTCTTTATAGAAACCGTTATTATGAGAGATCGTTGAAAATGACTGTTTACACTTAAAGAATATCGTATGAAACAGTACATTTGAGAATAATGCGCAGAATTATTGATTTGAAAAAAAATATGTTAAAGGTTTAAAATCGCTACCAATTTTCATGCTTTATACAAACATGATTTTCATGTTAAAATTTTAAATCATTAATATTTTTCTTGATGCTTTCTCAAAATCCTATTGAGTTTTATTCTAATTCGATTGCATTTTTAAATAATATCAAATCAATAAGTCAAGGACTCACATTATTCTTCATATAGGTTAGTTTTTTTTTTCTAATTTTATACATTCTCTCAAACCAGTTTGCTAAAATAAGTGAGGATTTGCTTTCAACACTAGTATTGCATTCTAGTCAAAATATAACTTACAATGTCTGCAGTACATCATAATATTTTAAAAGTAAGATACATATGAGTACAAGAATAATCAATCAGTAATGTTGCTTTAGATAAGTCAAATTGATCGATAAGAATATCTTTCAATAGAGTCAAAGCAGATATATTTTTGTAGAAATTTTCAGAAAACTATCACAGATTCTTGCCTAAGAGGTGCATATCATAAATTGAATTCAACATTTTTTATAGATGACGAAGAAGAATTGTTCTAAACAACATTACGTCTTATTTTTCATACTTGACTTTAGGAGTGCAGACGGGTGACATCTGATGACCAATGTGTTACTCAGCTTCACGATTTGATAAAGCTACTTCTGCCCAACGAGATATTGCGACTGACTAATATAGTTTGTATGCTTAGTTACAAGAAATTACATTTTACCCTCAAAGGGAATATTGTTTGACATAATAGTCTGAGAATAATATTTTCAAGTTTTCGTGAACAAATTTGTATCTAGTGGTAGTGTTAGACATAGATATAATAAATAGGATTTATTCTATGAAGAAGTTAATTAAAAGGACGATTATCATTTATATAAGAATCACAGTTAGGAAGATTTCTATAAAAAGACATTGGATAAAGAATGAACGTTGGCTTCCTATATTTCATATGATCAAGAAGACTGAAATATAAAATAATTACAATCGAAATTATGTTCAGTGGTAATCATACAAAATGTTATTTGAGAAAAGGGTGAGCGAATCTGTAGGATGAGCGCTACTTGTTATAAACTACATCTGAATCATAGATGAAATCGAACAGATGAAAACTGAAATCTGTAGAGACGTAGATGACCTATTCTAGGCTGTTTCTTACGATCGGTTATAGCGGCTATTGAGAGAAAATTGAAAAGAGATTTTTTTATATAACTGCCGTCACTAACACTATTATTGAGTTGCTTTTTGTTGTGTTCATATATCCTCTTAGTTATAGTTCTCAAAGCAGAATTCGTGAAGCAGTGAGAAAGTACCTATATCAATTGCAGTCGAGGGTGAAGCGAGTCACACCGACGAGCGTTACTTGTCATAAAGTGAAAGGCATTCCAATTGATGCTATTCGAAAATTAGCTCGTATAATTCTTACAGAAAATGTTTTTATTCATGAAAAGAAATTCTATCGAGAATTCTTGGTGGTGCAATGGGTTCAGCATATACTTTAACATTAGCAAATATTTTCATGTGGAAATGGGAGCAAAAATTTGTTCAAAGACAACAAACATCGAATGAAATTTATGGTCGGTATGTACCATTTATTAATGAAGTAGTATTTATTTTATCCCATACTATTCTTAGATATATTGATGATATTTTCTTTACTTCAAATGAACCGTTCAATAAAATTAATCAAATATTAGATGAAGCCAATAATTACCATCCAAATATTAAATTAGTTCGTC
>JAJEKB010009567.1:0-72227 GCA_022393335.1 Macrotrachela quadricornifera | reverse complement strand
ATAAATCAACGTTTATATTCTTCAATTCAACAATCAAAACAATATCGAAAATTGAGAATAACTCAACATTATTTTCCAGTTCGAACATTTTCATCATTACAAACAAATGATAATGCTTATCGTGATTTAGATACATTTCTTCAAAAAGAAATTCAATTAGAAAAAGATGCACAAAAACATCCAAGCAAATTACCAAATATTCCAGATTTTCAAGTTTATTTTATTTTATTCTATTCTATTCTATTTTTTATTGTATTTTATTTAGGTACAAACAAACGGTCCAGAAGTAACATTGACTCGTCAAACGGGTAATGATAAAGTTGTAGTAAAATTTAGTGTAATAAATACGGTGAATGCAAATGAATCTGATCAAGAAGCAGATTTAAATTCAACTGGACAAGAACAGAAAACGAATGATGCATCACCACAATTAAAATCTCGGCCAACATTTACAGTTGATATAAACCGTGGTGGACAAATATTATCATTTCTTTGTTCCTATTTACCAAATGATTATCCTGATACACGAGAACAATATCATGAAACAGAAAATCAACAGAAACAAGATGGTAGTCAAGAAAATTTCTTAGAAGATTTTCAAATAGATGAATTTACTATTCATGAAGGAGAATGGAATGAAAAAGTTTATAGTTCAGATTGTTCGGTTATTGATGGAGAACTTTATGATAAATTACTTAATTTACTTGAAGAACATGGCATTGGCGAAGGTTTGTATAGAACGAAAATTTTATTTAAAAAATAAAATAAAATTTGAAATTTATAAGTAAATTTTATATAAAATTGATAGCAGTAGTTTTTGGTAATAGAAAATCATATCTGCCATTTTTTTCGTTTCAATTGAAAATTATTTTCAAAAAACAAGAATTTGCTTAGAAAATTATCACACTACTAACCAGATTATAAATTTTATTTATCTACTCAAAGTATTTACAATACTGATATAAAATATAAGTTGAGATTATGAAATAAAATAAATTCTAAATAATTAGATCAAGTAAAATCTGTTTCTTTTTATTATATAATAAATTATGTATAATTTCATTGTTGTCATTTTTAAGTATTTATTGATAAATAGAACAGAATCTAAAAATGAATAGGATTATGATGGAATCCTTTATATAATAAATTGTATAGTTTAGAATAAATCATTCATTTATTTGACTTGATTTTTTATGCTTATTTAATTCATATGTATTTTTTAGAATTTGCTAATCAACTTGCTGATTTTTCAACTGCTTATGAACATCGTCAATACATTGGTTTACTTGAAAAATTACAACAATTTGTTAAGAAATAATGAATGAACATTAGATTAATTCCGCTCTAGTCTTTGTTCTTTAAATAAAAATAAATAATAAAGACGATGATTTATTACCATCATCATCATCATGTAAAAAGAACAAACGTAATATTTCTTTTTCTCGATCTAAAAATTGTATCGATGACATATTTTACTCTTTTTGCATTTTATTTATTTTCTTCAACAATTTCAGTGATAGCTACCTCTATCTATTGTCTATCAGCTATATTATTCACAATATACAACATTCATCGGTTTAGTGTAGTATTATCTAATTTGGACCATTAATTTGTGCATTATAAATTGATCTATTTGAGGTTGCAATATCTATATTAATCATTTGGTATTTGTGAGGGCGATGAGGACTGCCATTATGTTTAATAAAAAAAAGAGTCTTGTAGATGGTTACCAGATACAGATGTGCACGTTTATTATTGACATAAACATAAATAATATTCAGGTGCATATCTATCATCTGTTTTTAAATTGATAAAGAAGAAAAATATGAAAAGATACAATAATCTTTGAGAAAAAAGAAAATTTTACAAAAAAATCTTTTTATCATAATTATGTCATACGTATAAAACTCAAAAAGTCAAGGATGAAGGTTTGATAAGAGTGGAAAGGCAACATGAAGATATCGCGTCAATCTATAATTGACACAACATTGTGTAGTAAGAAGTAGGTTAGTTAAATGTTAAACAATGAAAAAGTTGAAAAGTCAAATTTAAAGACTGCATGGTTGAAGAAAATTTTTTCAGCTCAAATTGAACTAACAAAAATTTACATTACTGCTCTCTTTTATTCTTAACAATGTCTTAGCTTTTTTTTATTGGTCGTCATCAGATGTACAAGTAAAAATCATACTTGAGTAATTATAACACTTAGAATCTATTTTTCTTGCCATCACACAGTAGTCGACTATGAATACATATCTACAAAAGAATGCTTGTATTGTAAATGCTATCTCTATCTCAAAAATATGAAGGAATAAATGTTTAACATCAGCATTTTTGTTATATGCATATCTGATGAAACCAATTCATGCAATTCAAAACCTAATCCATCAGCCATATGTCGTTTTCGTGGTAGATAGAGACACTTCAGAATGTGAATTTCAACTACCACATGATGTTACTGTGCTATCATACAGTGAGGAAACCAGGCAGACATATGCGAAGATATTCCTTTTACACAATCTAACTATTTGTCTAGATATATGCATATATGATCCATGATGTTTTAAAATAATGGCTCTCAAAAATTTTATAGAATCTTAAAAAAGATAGTAATTCAATTTAACATAGAGTAGACACCAAAGTCTCTATGTCGAAAATTTGTCATTCAGTATATTGTAAATCCTACAAAAGGATAACATATGACCGAGCACGCATTTTTATCAGATATGTTGGCATATGTACCTACATTGTGGTAGTAGCGTCAAACCATGAAACCTCTTTCAGACAGTTTTAGTGGTACCCAAAATTCCGAAGTCCCTAAATAGATTTCGAAAACAAATGTTCTTGAAAAATATGGGCCATGATTCTTCACATGTATTTTGCTAAAAAATTTTTGTTTTTGAAGTGTGTTCTCTGAATGATATACGATTATTTCTGACCAAAAATACCTATTGCGGAGCACGCAAGTCATATTTTGAGGTACTTATATGGAAACTGCTTAATTTCCAAAGGTTGTCTTCAATTTATTCTTGTTGAGAAAATGTTTTTTTCTAAATAGCTCCTATTTTCTGAAAAATAATTTTCTGAACAATATAAGATCATTTTTGCAGAAAAAGCTACATGTCTGCGGGAGTATGTGATTGATCATGACTGTGTATTAGTCATCAAGCCACACAATGTGCCAATAAGACCAGCATTGATATCTGTGACAATCTCAGAACAGAATAGTATGATGTCTAACTCAGTTTTGCATATATCCATGATTTTCGTTTATAACAATTTAGATGTCTCTTATTTGACAGCAAAACCGAAATAAGGTGTGTCGTACTTGTGCATCACAAAGGATAGTATGGCAATCAGAATGTATCGAATTCTAGATGTGTTGAAGTGTACTGGCTAACAAGTCATTCTTTGTTTTGTTTTATGAACTTATCTACATATAACTAACTCAGTTGAATATAGCTTCGTACAATTTCCTTCTCAGATTATTTGTCGACTAATCTTTATTCGAAAACGTCTAAAAAGATTTCTAGATAACCAAAAACGAACCGTCTCAAAATGGTCTGAACAACATCATATCAGCTCGGGGTGCCTAGATCTTAAGATCTTAGCATTTCAACTGCTAAAAATAAGTATTATTACTTCAAGTTAAACTAAACAGTAAAAATTATTTGCTTTCATACAAAAAATAACAAACACGACAAACTAAAGATTTAAAATATGTGTTAAGACGTGTTGCAACAATCATCTTGTATCGTACTTTATTGCGTTACACATTTTATTTTACAGTGTTGGATCAGTATCCATTCTTCAGCTGCATATTGTTCCAATGTACACATCAGATTTGAATGACGAAGTAAGAGTAATTATTCTTGATAAGAAGGCAATATTGCTTCACAAAAAACAAATGTCCATAGAATAAAAAATCTTAAAAAGGTTGTGAAAATGCAATAGTCTATAAACTCTTTATGAATTTATCAAAAGAAAATCAATACATTTTTTACGTACCTATAATCCTGAGAGATATATGCTTTAAGATGATATATTCAACCATTCATTGTTTCAATATGTTTACGATAAGACTATCGATTGGTGCACTTTTATAGACTCTTTTTAAGAGATTATTGGCCGAATAAATCCAATAATCTATTTATCTATCTATTGATTTTTACAATGTTTCTCAAGCTAAGTCATTAAAAAATATTCTCCCTAAATAGATTGTGCATTATTTGCCAAATCATAGGTGTTCAATGAAAAATTTCAATTTTCGATTCATACATTTTAATGATAAAAACCGATCAGAATTTTTGATAAATTAAATTTCATCTAAAAAATATAATCACACAACACACTTTTAGTCATTATGGCCATGTTCAATTGATGTAGTTTTTTTCTTCCATTCCTTCTGATAGGTTATTGCCGATTGTATTTCTTTTTCAACAAGCCATCCATCGACCTTGTCAATCCATCGAGCAAGAAAAAATTTATCTCGTCGATGACGACTTTTACTAATGTAATCTCGTGCACGTACGGCACAATCACAACAAACATACTTGCCCAATGTATGACACTTTGTTGAACAATGACATCGATAACAACAAAAAGGAAATTCGCCATAACGAATACGTCTAATTAGACAACGTGCAAAAAGTTTTAATTGCATATGAAGAAATTCATAATCGAAGAGCATTTCGTAAAAGATAATATTTCGATTTAGTTGAGCTTGTGTTTTCAAAGTGGGTATTTCACCAACAGCCAAACCTAAATATAAGAGAATTACAAATTATATAAATAAAGAAATGCAAGATTTGAGACTTAACCGATCAATAGATTAGTAATAATAATTGTTAAAGTAATTTCTGACAGAATGAAAACAAAATAGATAACTGGATAAAGCATTATACCACCATCTCTAGGCGTGTAAAGACGAGCTTCATAACCTAAATCATACAGACTAATCGCTGTTCGCATAACTGCTTCGAATGGACTTGCATATGCTGTTTGATATTGGACTAACATATAATATGTAAAACCGAAACCGCAAATAACTGTGAGAAGGATAGGAATACATTTAAGAAATTTCGAAAAAATGACTTGCATCATAACTACATAGAGGCCCCAATTCATCCACGTAATATATCGCATATAAGTTAGAATAGTAATCCACGAAAAGAGCATACCAATTGAACCCTAAAATGATGATTTCTATAGCTACCTTCTATTTAAATATGACTTACTAGTTGCCACTGGATAGGACAACGAATATCAAGTGGATGTTGCCAAGAGTACCAATCATAGATATTCATAAAGCATAGAATAAGTGCCAAACCCTCAAAATAAAGGGCCATTTTGCGAAAAATACGAGGAAAAGCAAATACTATGACGAGTATATTTTTCGAGACAAAAATTAGTAATAGTAAATATAATATCGGTGCACTCCATCGATAAACGTTACTCTTCAACGAATCTCTATTTTTTGATTGTATAAGATAAGTACCAACTTTCTGACAAGTACTTGTATCAAGTCCATAATCCCATTGAAGCGTTCCATTCAATGATTGATTGAATAAATTGTAATAATAAAATGGATGTCTCGATTGAAGAATTGTAACTGTATAGAGAATAACAAATAAGGCATAGATTAAGAAAAAAATTGTGAAAAAAATAAGACCAAAACGTTGAAATTTTTCCATGCCTAATCGAGTACAATAGTCATGTTCCATCAATTTCATTTGTTCACATTTAGCAATGATATGAAGAGGATGATTCCGAACCAAAGTATAAGCATTAGTAGTGTATGTATCATTCGATCGATTGATGCTAGCTCCACTATTTGAACATAATAACTGTGAGAACCATTTTGTTTTATAATTTTTTTTACGATAATCATCACCTAGTGAAGAATGAATATGAGAAAATTATAAATTAGAATATAATTTAGTGAATTACGCACCATACATCCAATCGCGTACATGATATTGATCTTCGAAGAAAGTATAATCGTAGATTACTTGATGTATAGTCATATCATCATTGCCTTTCACTATGGTTAATTTTGTATCGATTATTTCATAAGCAATCTCAGGCATAAAGATAATTAATTCTCGCATTGGTGTTGATATGACACCACCAGCATCATAATAAGCATTCTTCATTAGTCGTCGCCAATTATTACATGAAAGTAAACGTCGCACAATAATTTCTCGATGATTTACAATAGCTACATCGAGTGCATTAAGACCTTTTGAATTGCGAATAGTAGGATCAGCATTTGTCATTTCCAAAAAATAATTAACTACGTTCAAATGACCATATTCACACGCAGAGTGAAATGGGGTATCCAGATTTCCAGCATGAATTAGAAGGGACGCACTGAATTCTTCGATAAAACATTTAATAACTTCCATGTTGCCTAAGCAAAGTAATCAATTTTAATTTTTAAGAAATACTCGAATTTCTTATTGGCTCAAGAATTTTGTTTTTTGTTCTGTGAGATTTTCTATTTTCTATGCAATGTATTTATTTATTTATTTCAATAGATTGAGAACAATTACGTAGTACTATCTTATGATCATATGGAGAGAATGAAGAATAACACGAAACATCCAAACAAACTCGAAATTTTTAAGAATAAACATATTTCAAAGAACAACGTTATCAAACGAACTAATACTGCTTTTGAATGATGGAATAATTAGATATACTGTCATAAAAATACTCATACACGAAAGAGCTTCTTTGTTAACTATAGAGATCACATTATCAACTGTTGAAACTTGGAAACCGAATCTTATCAATTCTACAGTATCAGAATAAATTTCACGTAGTTTCTGGAAGGTGTTAACGACTTTTGAAGTTGTGATATACATTGTTCCTTCATTCTTAACATTTTCTACTCAAAAAGTGGTGTTACGAATATCTTATCTCCGAATTCATATATTCCTTGAGAAAAATTCGAACTAGACTGTTCTAATTTCAAATCAACTTAGATTTAATCGTTCCACTTCTACTCAATTTTTGAGGTAACAATGTAACAGGATGACCAAACAGAATACGAACATTGGTGTTATTGCTTATCTTTATTATTTTCTCTATGATATCCATATTCTGACATTTCTAACCTCGTTATCATCAATGAGAATAATGTGATAGGCTTCGACATTCACTTCAGTTATTATTTGTACAAGATATGGAAGGTGTTGAAAAGATTTACTTCTAAAATTCTACTTAGTAAGGTTTATAAATATAGTTTTGGTGAGTTATCGTTCAGTGCAACAGACAATAATTAGTCTATGAAACTCACCTTCGATGCAGGCGACATGTAGCGGCGTTTTTCCATCTATATCTGGTGTGTCATTTAACGCTTTTGTAGCAATATTCTTGTTAATTGTATCTGGCAAAAGGATTTTGACCATAGCATAATTACCGAACTTGGCACATACATGTAGTGGCGTGCGTTGTTTCAAATCTTTCACAAAAACATGTGTATTTTCTTCCATATACTTGACGAGAAGTTCACAAATGCGCAGATTGCCTTGCTTGCAAGCAAGATGCAACGGAGTATTGCCATCAGTGTCCTGCTCATAAAGAAGTTGATTTGCAACATTTTTGTATTGATGATCGTCCAAAATAAATTTGCAAATAGATAAATGACCAGAATCGGTCGAGCTAATTGCTTGTGCCATAGGAAATGATATTTCACTTTTATTTTTATCTAAATTATGAAGAAATTGAATGGGTGAATTTTTAAACGCATTTTGACATTCTTGCTGAGCACATATGTGAAGAATATTATGTTGACGATCGTTGGTATATTCTTTCAATTGTTGTTCCACATTTTTTGAAGTAGAAAATAGATACTTAACACAATCGACAAAGCCAAAGTGTGTAGCAAGTAATATGGGAGTATAACCCTCTTTATTGTAGTCGGATACTACGTTTAAATGAAGATTTTCAACTAGATAAGCTGTTATATAGTCTTCATCAGTAGATACTGATGTTTCAGTCATCGTTGACAATCGTTTGGCTATTCGTCGACCATTGTTAAGTTTACAAGCAAGATGCAGAATTGGAATGTTGAGAGCTAAATAACGACTGCATGCATCAAGAATGATATTGAGAACTATGCAATAGCCAGACTTGATAGCTGAGACGAGCGCTGTCTCCCATTGATCATTGTCTACATGAGACAAAAGACGTTTTACGGCTCCAACATGATTCTTCTCAGCAGCTCGACATATTGCTGTCTTTCCATTGGCATCTTGTATATTAGCATAATGACGTTGTAATCGAGTTAAAGTGGTCGGCTTTGCAAACAACTGTGAAATAGGAAAATAATATTTCTTCTAATAAACTCACTTATTCTCTCCCTCTTGCTTACCATGGCTTCTTTCAATATTGGATCTGTACTAGATAAGAGTACTTCAACCATTCGTAGAGAATCATCATCTGACGATAAACTGCATGCTAAATGGAGTGGAGTTTCACTGAATCGACTTGATTTCTAGATCATTAATTCGTTATTGATACATGAACAAAAATTGACTTTAAAATGCTAGTTTCTACGTACTGTCACATCAGCTCCATGATCGATAAGCCACTTTGCATAAGAACAATTGTTATTTTTCACAGCATGATGCAACTGTTAAGTATAAAATTGATGATAGAAATCGGTCTGAATGCATATATTATGTTTCCTCTTCGTGTCTTATGAACCAAATGAAATATGAGAATTTAATTCTGATTATTTCCATGACCAACAATTTACCGCATTCATTTACATATTTCTCGTAATATTATAATATGAAAATCGTCCTGCGTAAGAATACTTAATAACATCATCCTGTAACTTCTTTCCTAACTCAATACCGTAATTATGTTAAATACACAAAAAGATATTCTACATAAACAAAACTTCTTAAAAAAAATAAAGTATCAAAAACTTAACAGAAACCGTAGCTCACCAGAATCGATATCAATGTACTTATCTACTAATACAACCGTATCACACAATCTATAGTATTTGTATAACAGTTGAGTAGGCACTTTCTTGGTAAGTATATATATATACCCAAAAATTGTATACAAAGGGTGATCATCGATAAGAAACATCTTCAAAACACAGACTATTAATAAAGATCATCGGAAGAGATCCAATGGTCTGTATTTTGACGATTTTCATTCGGTGATATCAGTTGTCAGCTATAAGGTATACACTTAACGCGAAAACTGATCAATCTGTTAGCTCATGGTCGGTTGCTTGTTTAGTCAATTGGAAGGTTATTCACGGCGAACTTTTGACTTTGTTCATTGCAAGATACCCAGAACAAAGGAAATGAATGTGGTTTTGATCAGCTATGAAAATAAGTGAAAGAAACCAGAGATTTCCAATCGGACCATATGGCATGGATCTACTATGTTATCTCAGTATATAGATTGTCCAAGGAAAGAGAACAATAGAGTAGATTTTAGATTCTCAAAGAAAGCGTCATCAAAAATGAACAAATGTCTATTATGAATTTTTCGCAACTTGAACAACGACATATTCGGTGTACAAATGCGCTCGAGCTTCTAAATTGTTGGCGAAGTTTAAAAAAATTATATTCAAATGATTCTGGAAGTCGTTATCAGATCATACAGGTTTTTCAATTACAATGTTGAAACGAATGCTATACAGTGTTCTAATATATGTTTATCAGTGATGGCGCGACGCGGTAAGAACGGGAGAACAGTGCTTTCGAGAAGAAGGAGAAAGATGCGGTCAAACATGATAACGCGCTGAAACAGTTGAGATTGAGTTGGCATTACTTAGATTTTTTTTCGCGAACTATCTGCAAAAATCTTATCATATTTTCAACTGATTTCTACATAAAAGTTGAACTTTAACATCTTTTTACAACATTACAAAGAAATTCAAATTCATGTTTTGATGATTCTGTCTATTCAAACACACTACAAAAGTTATGAGAATGGAAAAGTTATCTCGCTGTAGCTTTAACCGCAGTATCTTAGTTACTACAATATATTGATGAAAATTTTGATCTAAATATCTAGATGAGTCATCATTCTGGTATTCTGGTATAAAATCTTTCTCTGATGATAGAATATATATGACACTTTCAGGAATGAGTTTGGGGTTATTTGTCATCTCCTTATGCTTTTTAAAAAGTACATATCGATATCTGTTTTTCTCAATGAACAATTCAAACTCTTGCATTTAGATTTTCTCTCCCTATAAAACTTGACTATGGATAATATGCGGCAAAAAATCTGAATTTAATCTCAGTTCTAAATTAAACTTAAATAAGTGTACATAAATATTTTGATTCGATTACGTTTCGCCATTTTGACATAGAGAAGGAATCAACAACAAAAAAGTATCAGCCGAATTTTTAAAAAAAAAAGATTGAGAAAAAAGTGCGAAACTTGCATCTACTCGACTACAAATCACAGTGAAAATAATAAGTCATTTGCACTATTTGTGTATTATTTTATGTTTACTTCTCATATTTTTTACATTGTCACATAATAAAATTCTCTTAGTCTGTATTAATGCTACTGAGCGGTGCGAGACAAGAAATGATTTTATGCAAATCAGCTACATGCGGTATAGTATGAAGACTATGAAAATACGATATTTCAAGAACTAGTGGTACAACTTTCATGAAACGATAAGAAGGAAATATAGTTTCATCACTGAATAATCGTTTAGGCAAAAGCTTGTTATATTTTAGAAGGATGCATGCTATTGTCAAACAATATACCGGTGTTTGCAATTCATCATCGAAAGCATCGATTTCAATTGTAGATTTAAATTCAAGAAGTAAATCCAAGATTTGGTCACCAGGATCCTTTAAAAAAATAATGCGTATACTAATTGATGAGAACAAAATAAATTTCAAATTGGCTCTTACAACTTCATTAGTCTTTAACCATTTTTGTCGGCGTGCATACATATGCAGTACAGTCTCACGGTTGGTTCCTTTGATATTGACAGCTAATTCAGTTACATAAATTAAAAATATGTACAACGCAAAAATTGCTAGACATACCGCATTTTTTATCTTGTAAAAGTGATTGACAAACGCGAAAATTATTGTAAAGAACGGCATAGTGCAAGGCACACAGAAAATTACTATCCAACACTTGCAAAAAGTGTCGTTCTCGATGATCAGAACAACAGAAACACCAGCACCACCAATGACACGAGCAATTTGACATGCAAGAAATATAATCAGAATTGGAGGACAAATATGAGTCCCAATCCTTATGCTTTATGATAACCTAAAAACCAAAGACGTAGAAGAATAAGATATTTTCAAAATTATAGAGATGATTCACCTGGCGTAAGGTTTCTCGAACAGTCTCTTCTCTACTCTGGTAATTGGATACAATATTATCACCAAGCATGTTATCAAGAGAGCGACGTCGTGGTTTGTGCTGTTCAGCTATTTCTTTCCATACGATAGCTGTTATATTTGGTGAAGTACGAGAACGTAATTGATCAGATGAATGTTCAGATGATGTCGATGGTCGCAAGGTTGTATTATTTTCTATCGCAGGACTTACTTGACTGCGATTGTTGTGCATATTGATGAGGAAAAGATAAGTCCGTTTTGTTGTGAATTGGAACTATTCAGAATACGATATATTCTCTTATGTCAATATCTTTTTAAAGGTGGTCTCCTTCAGAAAAGTCGAAATTGATTTTTTTCGTCATATAAAGGTGCGACGAAGTCTCCTCTTTCAGAATATTTATGATTTTTTAAAGTAATTTTCGAATTTCATTTTCATTTTTCTGAAAATCAATTTTTTTCAAATTTATCGTTTACGCGAGGACAAATTTCTTAATAATGACCTAACAGAGAAGGGATATTTTTTTTTGTTAAATAGAGAACAGTTAGGGCTAGATTGTCACAGACTCTGACTATTGAATTTCTCTTTTGCTGAAATAAAAAACTGAGATATTTCATATTTATTAGTACTTTGAAATTGAGCATTTTTCGAAAAAGTATTTTTAAAAATCAAACAAAGAAAAATTCAAAAATCGAAGCCTGTGAAAATCAAGCCCTAAGGTCACTGTACAGTTTAACAACCATCTCGACATAATTATCTAGTAATCTCATTTGTAAAAACCTTCCACACGGAAAGGGTAATGAATGGACTGGAACTTGTGGATATCTTTGAGATTTGCCGGAGATACTTTAACCATAATCTATTCAAGTCAAGAGTAATATTCTCTAGAATTTTGATTGGAATTGGATGAGAAAATAACAGAGTTCGTTTCTGATGGAGGCCCCTTTAACAACGCTTCATTTAAGTTGTTAAATTGCTGATTAAATAAAAAAACGCACTGAAGAGGATCGAGTTTGAATGCTAAAGGAAAGAATTAAATAATGAATTACAAACAACATCATTTTGATAGTAGGAAAAACATGAAAAATGCGCGCAGTAACATTAAGGAAAAGCTAAAAGAACAAAAAGGCTCGGTTCTGAATTAAAGACAAATAAATGAAGAGATGTATTGCTCATTTGAAAGTACACAAAGAAAGGGAGTGAAATGACGTGCATCAAATGTAGGCATGACTTTAATTTATTTTTTTTTTGTATTGCTTCTGTAATCGTACGTGTTGCTTTCATTACCAAATGCTACTGATGCCGAATAGAAATTAATTTTAAATGGTTTCTCATTGACGAATATTGCCACATAAATTCATTCTTAAGTCATTTTAGAAGATCAGTTGCTTGCGTAGTCAGTCTTAACCAAACAAATATGTTTGAGTAAGACTAGAAACAATGTAAATATAAATGTAATCAAATAAACACTCATAACAACAATTTTCTGCTATCGTACTTTTGCCCACCTTAATCAGAAAATAATAATCTTTTTGTACAAAATATCAATCAATTGAGTTGTAGCTTTCAGAAAAAAACACCATTTTGGATAAAAGTAGCTTCCAAGTGATCCATTTCTTGCCGAAAAGATAAATTCAATCAGCTAACCCTCTCAACTCGTACTTTTCAGCAATCGATTATGTTGAACTAGCTTGAGGTACAGAGAGTGTGCTTATAAATATGAATGAATGCAAAGTTAATGGTAACAACGCATTTTGGGTTGTTTACTTGAGTACAAATACTCACCAAAGGCGTACATTACATGTTTTAAGCATACGTAAAAATAAAACATACGAAATAACAAAAATGGAAACAGAAGAAGAAAAAAAGAACACAATTAAACGAAATTATGATAGATAAACCAAGATAATTATGAAATTCTATCCATTTTCTTAATTGATATATTAAAAGGATAAGTGGCATTAAAGCCATTTTTCTGCCCCCAAAATATCTCGACTTTTTGTATAAAAATTAAATGAACAGAGACTCCGGATGATCTTTCAATTGATTTTTCAATTTACACCTGTAATCCCCTACGAGAATGCAAAAAATAGATGTTAGTTATTCCTGTGGGGAGGTACGGGTGTAGGTTAAAAACTGAAAATAAGTCTTTGAAATATCACGAAGAGTCTCTTCACTTGGTTCTAATACAAAATCCAAGATATTTTGGGAGCGGAAAAATTACCTTAATGCCATTTGTCCTTTTAACAATTTTAAATTCTTTGCTTATTGTATTTTTTATGCTAATCGTTTTGTAGCAGTATTTTATTTTGAATTAAAAGCAAGCATTATTTTAGTGTTTACATAATTCATATTCAAAATATACATGCTTTCAAGTGAAGAAATTTGGAAGTATTCTTAAATGCAAATAGTATTACGAAGACTTTGACTATCATGATCAGAACCAAAAAGAAACGCAAGAGTTAATAAAGAATGTAGATTAAAATGACAAAATGATTGAATTTAAGTTATAGTTATTTGACACAATCTACAACTTAAATGATGATTTAACTTCCTTTAGAATAATCTGTTCTACGTATTATATCAATAAGATCAAAGGCAAATTTAATAATCCCATATAATTGTGTATCTGGACGATTCATTGTCGTAAGAAGATCAAATTTCGCTCAAAATATTGGGACAAAAAATACAGAATCGATTACATTTTGAATGTCAATTTGATTATTATATAGTATTTCTCTATAGAAAAATCTTTTTTTAATCTTAGACTTAATCGTATTTATGCATAAAATTCTTCATTAAAAAAAGATATGATTAAACTCAGAATATGTGCTAGCTATCATAATCAAGGAATTAGTTGAACTAAGAACATATATCACTTGTTGTATTGATTGGACTGAGGACACGTTTTGGTCATCACTATTACATAAATTAACTGAGCTACGCACACATGTCATCTATTAATGTACAAAACTTAGTAAAGATTATTGATTAAGATGAAAAATTGTTTCCATTGAAGTCAGTCATATTCAAAACACAGATTTATCAGCAATGATTATAGTATGAATAATATCGATTTAATTTAATTATACACACAATTTTTTACCAAACAATTATCTTATTCTTCAGTAAATACTCGATTCCGATCAACTGTTGATAATAGATTTTCATATTATCAAGACCTTCGTACTGGAATAGCTTTACTTGAATATCATTGGAATTATTTAAAAAACGTTTTTTAACTATTGATAGTCCTACCGTACCTGTTGTTATATATACGAATGTTAGGATAACGTTATGAATAAAAAAATGAATACAATATACTTCGCTACAACCAAAAATTAATTATTTAATACATTTAGTATATCAATAGTGACCAAAGTGTAACACAATAGAGCGATTATAAGAAACAGAAATAAATTTTTTTAATTTTCTTTGTCTTGGTCTATAAATATATTTAATATGTTGTTAAATTCTCTTTGTGAAAAGAATGTAGATCATGATATATGACTTTTTCTCAATACGTAACTATAGAAAAATGGTCTACATTATTTCATTTATCAATAGAACTGCTTTGAATATATACAGTTTTTATATCTTTAGATAGATGCTAAATATATGTATTTGATGTGATTAGAATTGATGGATAATCGTTAAATTATGACATCGAACAATATATCCTAAAATAGACTACTTTTGGTATTTTCTTATTTTTTTCTTGTTATGGTCTCGTATCAACTTGATTCGTATAAAAAGTTAATCTCTCAAAATAATAAAATAAATCATAAAAATAGTTATCATAGACAAAAAATTTTGTATTTTTTGACTTTAAAAAATTCATCATACTTATTGAAAGTTTCGAAGATATTTTTATCAGAGGTCTTTTAGTATTGAAACCTTTAATCACTAAATGTTTTAGCTTGTCTGTCGATATTTTTGTATAACATACAAAAGTTTGACGGTTTAATATGTTAAGAAAGCGTTTCTTTCTTTCACTGAAACTACGAACTTCTGGAAGACATTAAAACTACTATTAGTCATCAATTTAGTAAAAATTACTAGAAGTTTTTGATGGTATCAATATCTATTAATATACCGATTATTGCATTGAGTCATGTCCGAAAATACGTGCCAAAATAGGTGTCTATAATCTAATAGGGTCATGAAACATTGGATATTGCACTCATTTTTCTTAATTAAAAATAAAACTCAAGATCACAAGTTGATCTCGTTTTGTTTCATTTCAATAGTGAGCAACCCTGTTCTATTATTTGACAGTCGAACGAATTGTTAGTCGAAACTGAAAAATATCAATCAGAATCAATTTAAGGTAAGAGTAAGCACTTTTGAGACCACTATGCATTTTTATATTCAAAGCAAGTTTACTTTACAGATTCATATTTTATTCATCACTGCCATATATTGTTCTATTTGAAAAAACACGATATTTGCTGATAATTGTTATACGCATTATTCTATACGGAAATGAGGTAACAAATCAGATAAAAAAGGAATTTCTTTGATTAGTCTACATATAAAATCTTATTGATGATCAGTTTGGTAAATGGTATCTTATTTCTTATTTCAGCAATATCTACATCAACTTTTATTCATTCAGTTATGATTTGGAATACACAGAATGCACCGATTAAGTACATTATTAGTTGGAGAATATCCAACAGTCCTATGTCGAATAAGAATATCCTCACAATGGAGCACCATAAATATGAAACTAAAAGAGAGAAACATTTTGATATGGGTAAAATAAACAGCAGACATATCTTTCTAAGAAAGTCATTGTGGTAATTTAGTGATTACTCTTGTATTCTTGAAAGTTTTATATCAAAAACCTTTTGGAATTTCAAGTTGAATCGAATAGAATAATTTCAACTGGACCCATTCTATACGTATCTTAACATAATTCAAATATCAATTTATTCATTTTGTCTCTTTAGCATGATCTTGTTTTCTTTGACTATACATCTATCATTTTCTATGTATGGCACATGACCAAATTTTTTTGTCCCGAATCTTTTACATTCATAAAAACAATAAAAATAAATAAATATATATATATTTGAAGAATACTGACAATTATAGAAAAAATTAGACAAATATTTATGTTTATATGTGAAAACATAAAGGATTTCATAGTATTGTTATTTTAACTATGGAACATAGTTTATTCATTATGTCTATGATTTTTTTTCTCTTATTTGAATAGATATGTGTTATATGTATGTATACGTCTTGTCCGTCCGTTTATCTTCAGTGTTTTTGACTATTCAAGATTTGTATTCTACTAGGCTCTTCTTCTAGTTTTATTTTCTATATATGCACATAAATAAATTTTTCATTCTTTCGTTACTTTTCTTATCATGTGCAATAAAAAGAATTCATTAACTCTCTGCCAATAATTATATAGCTATTAATCTTCAGATATAAATTAATTAATATTTATTTTTAAGAATCTGCCGTTCATCTTATTCATAAGTATATTAGATACTGTTTCACTTGAAAAATTAGAATGTTCGTTACATAATAATTCTGATGATTGTTTATACATTCATTTTTAGTTATTCTATTGTTAGTCGTAATATGCATTCGAAAATCTTTCATTTTCATACTATTTAACTGTTTCTTTTTTCCATATATTTGTCGATTTTTCCAGTATAGTATCAATTTCAATGATAGTAATATGATCTGTTTCTCTCAGTCTAAATAATTATTTTTGTCAATGTATTGTTAATTATTTGCAAATCATACATAAAAAAAATTAGTGAATTAAATGTTTAAACACTTTCGATGACCTTTTTTTTCTTCAACGGACTTAGTGCACCTCAAAAATTGAAGAAAGTACCTTAAAAGAAAATATTTCTATTTTTCTTTTTTTTTTTCTCCATAAAACTTGTTTATCATTCTTATGAATAATAAAATTCAGGTATGGCGTTATTGTTTGAGTAATCAAGTATATATTTCTATTTGCATTTTTTATCTTGGATACAAAGTCAATGTTCTTATCATTTCGTCTATATAAACACATGCCCGTTACATTTTCTTTCTCTCACTTAGTTTCTTTTCCTTCAGTTACAGGTTAGTTTTCTTTTATTACCAATTTTTTTTTAAAATTTACCTTTGTTCTTTTGTAGAAAATAATAATGGCATCACAAATGTGTGGACTCAAGGCTCCAGGCCATGTTTACTCAGCAACATTAAAAAATTCAAGTGATAATGATGTTACTGTTGAAGTTGAATATGGTGGTTCTGATAGTAGCCATAATGAAACAGTTACTGTAACTGTACCCAAAGGTGGTTCACAATCAGTTGAAGAAAAAAATGTTAAAGTTGGTGAACATGAACAACGTAAGGTTATTCAAAAATTAACTGTTAAATCACAAGATGGCGCAGCAAAAGAATTATCAGCTCCTTTTGAAGGTGTTACATCACCAAAACAAAACTGGCAATTTGAAGTTGGTCAAGATGGTTCACTTAAATCAGTAGCACATTAAAAATCAAATAAAAGTATTTCATAGAAAAAAAAAAACGATATTCCATCATTTATTAGTAAAAAGAAGTTATGTTCATTTATTCGATATTAAAAAATAAATAAATATAAAGAAAAATAATTTTTGTTTTATTATTCATATTATATTTTAGCATATATAGAGCTAATATTTTCATTGAAACGATGATTATTTACAACATAAAAGATATTTTCAATAATTTTTGCACCACCTTGCACATCAGGTTCAATAGAATTTGCATAATCTTTTGGATCATTAAATATCGTTTTTAAATCAATAATTGGAATTCCAAGCTAAAAAATACAAAAAAGAAAAGAAATTTATAGTATAAATTAGTTGTTTAATATACTTTGGTTGATTCTGTAATAATAATATCATTTAATGCTGATAAACCTGTTTCACACATTGTCTGTTGTTGTAAATTATCAAAACGTGGATTATAAATAGTACATGTTGTTATAGGAAGCTTTAATGCACTAATTCGTTTTAACATATTGATATAATCCTCAAAAAAAAAACGAAATAGAAAATAAATTATTATTTTTTGATGAAATGATCAATATATATATTTTTTAAAATTACTTTTTCAAATTTCTTTTTTATTTTTGCAAGTACTAACAATGCTTCACCAACATTTCGAACAGATTCATTTAAATGTTGCATATAAGAAAGTGCATTATTTCCACCTAGAAAAATAAAATAAATTTATATTTATATATGATATAATAAGAAAATATTAATATAACCAATTGAAATAAATAAATGTGTTGCATCTGATGGAATTCGTTCTATTTGATCAGCAATATGTGAAAGAACATTTCCATCAACAGCAAGTAATGATGCATTCCAACCTTGATTTTTTATTTTTTCCTTAAGTTGATTGATTACAGCAGGTTGACCTCGAGCAACATATGAACCATTATCAAAAATACTATCACCAAGTAAGACTATATGACGAACTATGGATGTCATTTGTTATATTCAATATTTTAAAACTAGATAAAATGTCTCTTTATGAAAAGATAACTTAACAACTAGTGATTCATATTTTGCCCTCAAAACCCTTTTTTTCTTTTATCTTTCTATCGTTCTTATACAAATATGAGTCATTGCATATTCTCGTTCCTTCTTTCAACTGAAATATAACATATAATATTTTCTCTTTTTAATAAATAATATTTATTTTTTATTAGAAAATTAAAAATAAGTATAAATTTTAAGATTTCTCAGTTTGTAATAAATCACTTAATGGTACCGCATGTTGTTTTAACATAATTTCTTTATAAACTACATTATCGTCATTTGTTTGAATAATTCCTTTACCTATAAAAAATAAAAAGAAAGTTTATTTTATGTTTTCTTTTTTTTTTTCACATACTACTCTGTTGTGACATAGGACTTTTTTTTAATATATCAGCTGAATTTTGTCGCGATTGTTGTTTAGTACTATTACTCTTATTAGTAGTTGAAGTTGCTGAACGTGAACGAGAATCAAATGATTTAATATACCAATCTTGAGCATTTGAATTAGATCGAAGTGGTTTACGTAAACATCGTTCAGCTAATGTTGGTTTAATATCAAATCGATCTGGATTATCAATACGAATTTTATGTCGATCAAGTTTTGATTGATTAACAATATTTACACACTATATTAATTAATATAAATAGAAATTCTTTTTGTTTTTTTTTAAATAATAATTAAACAAACTCTTTTTGTTTGATAAGCATATGATGGATCTGTAAGTAATTCAGAAATTTTTAAATTATTTTTTATTGATTTTGATGTATGTGATCGTTCACAAAAATTTAAATTTTGTTGATATACATAATCAGTAAAATTATTATTACGTTCAATTGATGTATCTATAAATGATCTAAAATAAATCAATTTAATTATATATAAAGAATAAAAAACAAAAAAATTCTTTATTTTACTTTTTATTTGTTAATAATTCATAAGTTTGTTCGAGTAATCGTTCAGCTCCACCATCTTTTGCATGTATTGTTGCATCAATAAATTCATTTGATATTGGAAAATTTTTTTTTGTTAAAAATTGTTTTATAACTGACCAATTTAATAAACGAGAATTTAATGAACGACCATTTATAAAAGCAAACATATTTATTTCATTAGGAAAATAAGCATGTAAAATTTCTGCATAAGCAAAACCATTTGTTAAATCCCTTTAGTATAAAGATTTATCTTTTATTCAAATTATATATTGTATATTATAAAGATATATAATAGAGAATGTAAAGTGATGTATTTATTTAAAAAAAAAAAAAGAAGAAATTGAAGTGTTTTGAAAAGAATGTAACATACCATTTTGGTACAACTATAGGATATGTAAGATAAAGACTTTCTAGCCATCGGAGAATTTCACGAGCTGTTCGAGCAACCATGATAAAAAATTTTTCTTTTTATTACAAAAAATAGATAAGCAACTGTCTCTTTTTCATATATATATTCGTTGCTAAGATACGACCTTCTTTTTCCAATTAAAATCATTGATTCATTTAATTAAATATATACTTTCAATAGAAATAGACATAAATATAAAATAAAGATATTAAATATCTAAAAGAATAATTAATATCTGAGTATTTAATATTTGATTGGTTAATTATTCATCTTCTTCTAAGTTTGATAATACCGCCAGTTCGTATTCATAATAGTAAAATCTCTTCTTTTTTTGCATTGAAAATGTCAGATTTAAATAAAATATCTGAAGATATAACAAATCAAAATGAACAAAAAGAAACATCATTACCTAATGGTAAGATTCTATAATTTGATAATAAAATCATTTTCAATTTTTTTATTAGATGAATCAAATACTATTTCAATCTCTGATCAAAACCCATTGACATTAAAAAATGATTTAAAAGAAGATCATATTAACATAAGAACAATGGAAGATCAATCATGTGATGAAAATGATTCGGAATACGAAGATATAGACGAAGATGAAGAAGATATCGATGAAATAAATGATACATCAATATTAACTTCTATTTCAAATAAAAAATCACTTAAAGTATAAATTATAATATTTCATTTAATTTTACTTTGTTTTTTATTTTATTTCTTTTTTTATTGTAAACAATTAAGACTGGAAATGAATTACGTATAAATATTAAACCTCGACGTATGAATAGAAAACGTCAAGATGATGAACATTCTGAAGGTTATGAAAATATTGATGATGATGATGGTAATGATAATCAAAATGTACCAAAAATAAATCGTGATATAAAAAAATCAGATAAAAATAAGGACTTACTTGATGATGATAATAATACTCAAAGTCCAGCTTATATTCCACGTAAAGGAAAATTTTATGAACATGATGATAGAACATTAAATGAAAATGATCGATCAAAACAGTAAAAAAAATATAAAAGTTTTATTTTAATATTATTTATCTATTTATTTATTTTTAAGTCAAATGTCAAAAAGTGAAAATCGTTTTTATAGAGATTCAGATGCAAAATGGCAACATGATCTTTATTTTCGTGATGAACAAATATCAAAATCTCGATATTCAATACCAAAACGAAGACCTAATCATTATCAGTTAGTTTCACATTTAAAAATTCATTTTGTTTTTTTTGTAAATCTATATCCATAATAAATTCTTTAGATATGGTACTAATCATCATCAAGAACGACTTCATTTAAATGATTATATATCTCGATCACAAAAAGGTAGTGATAATTATTATCAACAACGACCTTATAATAATTATCATCGAAATATTTCTCATGAAAATGACAATAAACTTCAGAATAAACGAATTAATAATTTCGATTTTAAAGATTATAATAATCGTTCATTACCATATAATCGTGATAAAAATATAAATACTTATTCAAAATCACAAATACCATCTAATCGACAACGTTATAATTATGATCCATATCAAATTGATGAACGAACATTTCATCGTAGAAGAAATTTTACAAATAGTCAATTTCAACAAAAAGATAATTTATTAAAATTTAATAATCAAAATCAAAATCGAAATCGAAATGATCAAAAACAATTAACTGAACAATCAAAAGAAAATAATCAATTTAAAGATAAATATGAATATAATAATTATGAAGGAAAAATTCAACAACAAAATCGATCTTTAACAAAATATGATTTATATGAAAATAAGAATAATTTACCACCTCGTCTACAAATAACTACTAATAATCAAAATTTAACACACAAACAACCATATCAACGTAAATAAATTATAAAAAAAAATTTTCTAAAATATTTTTATTTTATTTAGAAAATTTAATTTCAAATCTCTCAACTGATATATCAAATATTGAACGTTCTAAACGTTATTCAAACATACGTAATAATATGATAAATCCTATTCAACAACATGTATTAAAATCGCAAATACAACGTTATCAACAACAACGTTCTAATGATATAGAACAACGTATTTAAATTAATTCGTAGTTTTTAATCTAATATCAATCTTTTTGGAATAATTTAGATGAATGGCCACAAGCACCATCACCTCCAACATCATATCTTCCTCAACAAATTACACCATCTCAAATTTATATTCATCAACAAACTTCAAGATATGTTCCAATTGATTATTCAAAAACATCTATCTCTCAACAAGTAAAATAAACAATGAGAAATTTCTTTTACATATAATTACCAAACATTTATATAAAAAAAGAAACTCATATGTTTTTCCCAACAAAGATATAATATACTAGCCTATAAACTTTATTTGACATATTTCTCTTATAAATACTTTTAGAATGATAGATAAAAAGGTCATATGTCAAAACAAGAATTACTGTTCTAGACCATTTAATGATATGACAAGTTCTAATATGTAATGACAGACGTTGTACTAGATGTAACAAGAAAATACTGATATTACAGTCTAACAAGGGAAAAAACAGTACTGTTATATTATCTAAAATAAGAAAACATAAGATATTTCAATCGATAATAAACAAATAACTAATAATAATAAAATTATTTTATTTAATGAGATTATAAAATAATTAAAGATAAATATAATTGTGTTTTTTACTAGTTATATTAATAAATTAAATTAGAACAAATTTTTTTTCTGCATCATTGATTAATAATTAAATTATTTAATATATATAAAAAAAGAAGAAAGAATCTTATGGAACATCTTAGATAAACATTAACATCCCAAAGTAATTTGTAATTGATACCAATGTTTTACAGATATTAGTCTTTTTTTTTTTATTTCTTCTATTAAAGAAAATATTATTTTAAAATTAATATTATTTATTTTATATTCTAGCTTCAAGAAAATAAATAATATAACACAATCAATAATAGTAAAAAAAATGTAATTGAACAAAAAAAATCAAGAGAATTATCAATTCTCTAGTTTTTAAATGTTCAATTAATGATTGTATGTATATTTATTTTATAATTTTGTTTTTAATTTATAAATTCTATTTTTTTTAGTTTACTATACCTCATACAAATGTCTTACAAGAAGATTTGTTTAAGCTTTCATACATCTTTATTGGTCATGTGCAATTTCTGGTTCATTTGCTTTTTTCTTTTTTTCTTTTGTTTCATTGTTAAACTATAAAACTATAAACTGTTTTTTGCTTAAACATGAAAATGATATTTTCCGGAAGAAAAAACCGAAAAAGAAAAATCCTTGTATTTATTCTTTGTCATTTCTAGTTGCTAAGTAAATATGAATGATTCGATCAATTTTCTTCTTTAGAAGTTATATACTTGCTTGAATTTTTTCTTTCTACAATCAAAGTCTTGTTTTTGATGAACATCTTCAAATATTTATCAATCATATATATATATTTGATTGGTTTTTTTTATAATATATGCCTTATTTAATTGTATATACTTTTATTATGATCATTACAGATGATACAGTTAGCCCTTGAGATATTTTCTTTTATTGTTTGACCTTGTCTTTCTATCTCATTTTGAATGGCATTCACAGTTGGCAGCGTCATCAATGGTCGATTATCCTATTCTGATAATCAGAGCATACCCTTATTTTTTGTATCTATAACCGTCAATAATGCCATTTTTTTTTGCTCTCTTTCTCTTCTCATAGAATAAACAATGACATCGAGTTAGTTATAGTTTAGTTTACGCTAAATGATTTTTCGATTAGTATATTGCCATTACTTCAAAACATGTTTATAAAAGGTCATTGTCAACGACGAATCAATCCAAAAAGAAAATCAAATCACATATTCTTATTCTGTTCTGTATCTTTTTCTACTTGAAAGAACATAGCAGTTGTCGCATTTCGTTTGCTTCATACATGTAGATACAAACAACTTGATAATTAATCAAATAATCTAAAGATACATCAATTTTTAAAAATCATTAGATTTTAATCAAAAAACATTAATTTTTTTTTGTATTGAAAATGTTATATTACAAAATAATTAGATGTTTAATTTTATTACTTCATTTATTTAAATCGACAAGTAAGTCTTATAGGAAATAATATATATATATACACATAAATTAAATTATAAAAATAGTTGGTGGTGCAGATCAACGTCGTTTATTAAAATATTTATTTGAAGAAAATAAATATGATTCACTGGAAAGACCGGTTTTTAATGATTCCGAATCATTACAAGTAACAATGAGTTTAGCTCTTCAACAGATTATTGATTTTGTGAGTTGTAAAAAATATAAAAGAAAATATAACGAATTTTTTTATTGAATAGGATGAAAAAAATGAAATTATTTCAATAAGTGGTTGGCTAGTTCTTGTAAGTGTATTGAAATATTTTTTGTTTTCTCTTTGTATTTTTTTTTCGAAATAATTTAATTTCATATGTATATTCAGACATGGCATGATTATAATTTACAATGGAAACCTGAAGAATATGGTGGTATTCAATCAATTCGTGTGCATAGTACACGTATTTGGACACCAGATGTCTATCTTTATAATAGGTAAAAATAAAACAAAAAAAAGAAAAAAATATATAAATCTTGTTTAAAGTGCTGATGATAATTTCGAAGGTACAATGAAAACAAATTTAGTTGTACAATATAATGGCACAATTCTCTTTGTTCCTCCTGGTATATTAAAATCAATATGTCCATTTAATATTGCTTCATTTCCATTCGTAAGTTTTAATAATTAAATCTTTGTAATTTTTGGAATATTTATGTTTATCTATATATTTTTTTGGATATACAAAATTGCACTTTGAAATTTGGTTCATGGTCATTTGATGAATCCGGTAAGTTGAACAAAAAAAAATGATTGTAAAATATTTGAAATATTTATGTTTTAAAATAGGTGTTAATTTAACTACAAATAGTGATACAGGACAATTAGATGCATATGTTAAAAATGCTGAATGGGATTTAGAAGGTATTCAATTTTAGATTTAATACAATATTCTTTTTTTTCTTTTTTGTATTAAATAGCTTTTGTTGCAACAAGAAAAGCTGTTGTTTATGAATGTTGTCCAACTGTATATCCATTTGTTCTTTTTACCATACAAATACGTCGACGTACACTTTATTATGTAGTGAATGTTGTCGGTAAATTTATTGAGAATTTTTTTTTGTGTTATTTTTAAAGTAATCATAGAAAAAAAAATCTGTTATTTTCTAAATAAGTTTTGCTTATTAATGAATAGTATATAAATTGAATGCTTCAGTTATCTTTATTAGTTGCTTGAATACACAAGTTATTTTTCCTAAATCCATATGTGATTTATAATAATCTTTGAATACAATCATTTTATCAATACATTTTGTATAATTAATCAAAAAATTTATTCCTTTTAGTCCCATGTGTTCTCATTAGTTGTATGACTGTACTTGGTTTTCTTCTTCCACCAGATAGTGGTGAAAAATTAACGTTACGTAAGAAGAATTTTTTTTAAATAAATAATGACTTTTATCATATATATATATATATATATTTTATTTTTGAAGAAATAACAATTCTTCTTTCAATTGTTATGTTCAGTTTATTAATCTCTGGTATTATACCAGCAAGTTCAACTGCATTACCAACTATTGTTATGTATTTTGCTACAGTTATGTGTATGTGTACAATGTCAGTAGTTGCTACTGTTTTTGTACTTGTACTTCATCATCGTAATGCTAAAAGTCATACAATGCCTAAATTGGTAAAATATTTGATATTTAAAAAGAAATTTTTTTGATTATTTAAAAACAAAAGTATTTTTTCTAGATTAAAATCTATGTTAATCAATATCTAGCAACATTGTTATTGATGAGTCGTCCAGGACATGATTTAAGTTGGCGTGCATTATGTCGTAAAAATATTCGTACAATTGAACGAGAAAATAGTACTAGTCATAAATATTCACCACCACCATTATTAGCTCATTCATCAAAATCTTTATTAGCTAATGTGACGGCTGTTGATGATCAAACATTTATTAATACAAGTAATACATTACCAATTACAATAATAAATCATATTATTCCACGACAACAATCTAAATGTAAAAATCCTCATCATCATCATGATCCAAGTGATGTTTTAATTCCTCGTGATATGCGTGTATTACGTTCTGAAATGCGTACAATATTATCTGAACTTCGATTTCTTACAGATCATGTCAGAAAAGAAGAAGAAGAAGATGATATATCACAAGATTGGAAATTTTCAGCTATGGTTATTGATCGTTTATGTCTTATTTTATTTGGTATAATGACAACAGCATTTAGTTATATCACACTTTTTTCTGCACCAAATTTTTTTAAACTTCGATAAAGATTGTTTTGATTGTCTTTATTCTTATCTTTTCTTTGTATATTCATGTGTGTGTGTGTGTGTGTGTGTTTGTATAAGTATGCTTTCTTTTTATATAAAGACAGAAAAGAAAAAGATTGATGATAAGTTTTGACAACGAACAAGTAAAAGAGGTCGACTGTCTCTCTCTCTCTCTCATATTTTCTTTTTTACGATCAGCATCACACTTGCATGTTAATTGCTCTCTGCTCTCCGAATTTGTTATTCTTGTCGATAGAACATAACGCTGCGGTATTTCGTCAATGACATCGAGGTGAGTCGAGTGATTTGAAGCATATAGACTAATAGTTTTTTGAGCACATATGAATATATATATATATACATATATTGTTATTCATAGGTGAAAGTCTGTATTGAGATGGTTTAACTGCCTTTCGTTTCGATTTATAGTTCCATTTACTCATCTATTCATAGTTGATTGCTGATTCATCATTTATATGAGTAGGAGTTCAATTTCCGCTCCAGTCAAGTGTGTTTGTGTGGGAAATGAAAGAAAAGAAGAAAAAAAACGGAGAATGTTTGTTGGCTATATGTCGTATGTTCTTTTTTTTCCTAGCAATTTGAATCCCCGCGAGAATAGATGACAATATGGACGAATGACTAATCGAGAGAAAGAGAGTCAATGTCCCTAGGGGTGCGGCAGCAATATAGAGTAGCAGTCAAATTGAATCGTTTTCGTTTATTTTGAGAAAGAAAGAAAGAAAGAAAGGAAAGAATTATACTTTCTAATGAGTTGATCCATTCTTTTACTATTATTCTCTTTCAAGTTCAAAAATAAGAAAAATAATGAATCATTTTGTCACATCGACATTTTTTTTTTGAAGCACACGTCATGTCTTTTTCTATTAACTTGATGTTGTTGAACATAAGAAAGAAAAACTTGTTATTAAACTAACTTTCTCTTTTTTTTTCCTCCTCTTACTAATCATGCACCAATCATTAACGAGAGAAATATTAGTGTAAGAGGTTAGTTTCACATCACTGTTAGTCTGACAGAGCAGAAAAAAAAATCGAGAAGAAAAAAATAACTTACTCATCGTTTCATTTTGCCATAAGTCATTCAAGTAAGTTTATAATATCTTTATTTGACTGTTTAATCTCAACTAATTCATTTTGTCTCATTATTACTATTCTTAAACTTAAGCTTAACTAAATACAGGTGTGAAGATTACAAGTACTCGTATTTCATTTTTCGATCTTGAATATTTATATTTAAATAAGTATTCTTTTAATGCATACAATGTAAATTTTTTTTTGTATGTATGCCAACAGACATCTTTTGTTCGTAAAGAAATATTGTTGTTATTGAATCGTCTGTGTGACAAATGAGCTATTGATGAGATGAACTCCTGGACGGCAACAGCACGTTTTTTTTTCTTCTATTTCTCTCATCAAAAAGCAATCATTGAACAGCAATGTACATATACATATTCATTGTTAAACAGACATATATACGCGTGTACATTTGCTATATTTATCCTAATGAGTACTATGGTAAGTCTATCGATTTGAAGAGTTGAAATCCTTGTGAAGAGGGTCATACGTCATAAGAAGAGGCCAAAAAAAAAACTAGATGATTAATCTTGTTATTGTAGCACTCAGTGAACATTTTTCTTCATCATCAAAATGCCACCCACAAATATGTACACAGAAGAAAAAAAAATGAGTGTCACCATTTTGTCATCGTTATTACATATAACGATCGGTTTTAAGGCTTTCAGACGTCAATAATATTTTCGATACAAATATTAAAAAACGAATGATGTAAACTATTAAGCATCATCAGCAATTGTTGAATAATCAAGATATATTTAAGTAAACTATGAAGACTAAAGATGTCAATACTAGTATTGTCTTTATAAAGAAAATGTTAAAATTCGATAAGAAAGAGAGAAAAAAAAAAGCAAACGTTTTACACCTGTTGTAAGTTATAAAATTAAATCGCGAGTAAGTAAAGAGAAAAAAAAAACTTTCATTTTTTTTTCGCTATTTCAATGTATATACTTTTGATTGAATTCATAATAATCACTTGTGTACATTTGCCTTTGAAATGTATCGTTGTGTGTTTTTTTTTAACTCGCACCGCATGTCACTGATGAAAAGATCATGATGATTATTTTTAATGAGAATAAACTTTAATATAACTTGATATTTTGATTATTATTTTAGATTTAAAATATATTATGCCACGCATCATTGATAATCTCGTTCATTTTAATGGTAAAGGTGACGAGGTAAGATAGAACAATAAAAAGAAACATTTTCTTTGCATATTTAAATTAATTCATATGCAGAATTCTCCATCAAGTAGACGGGTAGGAATATAAAAAGCATTTTGATTCTGGTTTTATTAATGCTAACCAGCTGCTCTTACTTTTTTTTTCTGACTAATTTGATTTCATTTTGTACACATGCGTATTAAAACAGATCTATGTCATACTTAATTAGAATTGCTTTTTCTTTTTCGTCTTGTTGATCGAGGACACTGTCCGAGTACTCTGTCTCCTTTTCACTACTTGTAAATATATCAATCGAATTATATTTATTCTATTCTATGTTCAGCACGTGTCAACTATATTAAATATCAGACGAGCGTGATTTCCGTTGTCAAATAGACATATGAAATGAATGTGATCGATTGAGTGTCAATATCTAATTATTAAAAACGAGAAAGAAAATGATTGTATCCATCTTGAAGTATCATACTTTTTAAAAGTGACAGCTGCTTTTCTTGTGTTCAATTTTCTATTCTTTTAAGTGCTATCACTAGGTCTTTTTTTTCTTTACTTTAATAGAGATAACAATTAATGATGATGATGATGAAGAGGAAAACATACGGACTTCTGAACTTCGGATAACGGAGGCAAAGATACACACATACGTTTAGATAAGACATGTAAAGAATATGAATGTTTTACTTTTTTCTTTATCAAAAAAGCGGTCAATGATGAAACATAATGTATCGACATATTTATGAATTCTATTGATGATTAGATAGAAATGCGCGTCTATACTCGTTTGAACATATATGATACTCTATTTTCACGTCAACTTGAACTTTGTAATTCTGTCTTATATATATTTGCATAAAATGTGCATAGTTTGTATGTCTATTTTGATGAATCGATTATGAGACGAAAAAAAAAGAAGAAGATGGGGGTGGCACTGACATCGATCGATCGATCAAATTAGTCTCACATTCTTCTGTATATATACGTGTCTGTTTTTATTGTATGTTCTCCTTTCTTATTGTGCAGATCGATGAATGCGCAGCTGCCCATCAAATTAGTTCGATCGATATCATTCAAAAGTTCCTTAGAGGGAAACAAAAAAGGCGTGTTATGGCTAGTAGCAATCATATTGTGCATTCAACCTAAAGAAATTAATTTATTTTCATCACGCTGTTTTTCTTCTTTCACTCTTCACTGATTAAGATAATCATGTTCATTTTTTATATAATAGAGTTGCTTTGTTCTATATAAATATATATTATTGAGTTATTTTACTATCGATTATTATTCGAATCTGATTCATATATTTCTATTTTTGAGAATATATCAACTTGCATTTTGATTCGATGAGTGGTGTATATGATGGGAGGATAGAACCCAAGGGAAGAGTAAGCATAAAAGTAATAAATGTTATCGAATGAGTAACATATTCTGGTATTTACAAAGATATTCTCTCTTTCGGATTGGTTATAATATAAAATGATTTAGATTAAATCTATATAAGAGTTGTCACTTTTTTTATGAGTTGAAGACACAAAAAAAATGGGTATGAGACAATCTCGAAAGTTCCATGCAGAAAGAGAAACAATAGAGTTTGTTATTCAAGAACAGGTATTAATCTAAGACGTGAAAAATATGCATATATATACAATTGAATTATTATTTCTTCATTATATGCTTGATTTAAATGCTTGCTTTCCTCTTGTTTTTTTTTCATATTCGTACTGAATATGTATACTATTTTTTTGTAATTTAGAATACACCTGCATTATCAGGTAAAATGGGTCTTGTTAATTTAAAAGATTTAGTTGAAGTGGCTGCACATAAATGGTACAAGGATAATGAAAAAGATTCAACGAAAGCGAAATGGGGAAGAACATATAATTGGAAAGAACTTGTTAAAGAAATTGATTGGAGATCATTAAAGTTAGTTATTTAATTTTTTTTTTAATTTAAAAATTGTTTTACTGTTTTTTTTATGATATAGAGTACGTCATGATCCGGTTATTTATACAGATCTTGAAACACCTGGTGCACCTAAAAATCATATTTTATTTCGTTCAACATTTCTTAATGATACAAATCGTGAACAAGAATATAATTTAAAAGCTGTACGACGTACTGTATCAACATGTTCATTTTCAATATTTGAAGGTTATACAACAGAACAGTGTGCATCACTTGAACTCGAAGTTCCATTACCAAAATGTGTTATTGAAGCAAGTACAGGTTTTCGTCGAGAATATACACTTGAACAATCACGTGATAAACAAGTTGAAGAAGAATTAACATGGTCGGTTGAATCAAATATTAGAGTAAGAATTTTCAATTCTATTTTTTAAACGTATTAGAAATTCTAGTTTACTGAAAAGTATCAGATAGAGATTTATTCAAATTTATTTTATTGCTGTCTCTCTCTCCCAGCCTGTTTAAATTTCGAAAGAATATACCATATTATAAGATATTATTAGTAATTTGTTCTATGATGCACATGATCATTAATTTAGCAAAATGATTATTTTAGTAGACATTGTATTTCATTATTAATGCGATGCGAAGCATAGCATTTATGTAGTCCTATGCGAGCTTTTTTTCTTTTTTTTTATGTAAGATGCGAAGCATCTATGTAGTGACGCAGCGCAAGTTTTCTTTATTTATTTTTTTCTTTCTTCCCTTATTATATCCGTACACATAATAAATACTGTATTTGGTGACGCTATGACCTTGAAAACCGAAGATCAGAAAATTATGATTGAAACTCCATATAAAAATATGAAGACCAGATTTATACCATTTGAAATTCGTTTATAGATAGAGACTTTAGTTTTTTTACGAGAAGCGTCGAAAAAGATGAAATTTTTTTCGTTTTGAAATACTTAAAAAAAACGAAACAAAAGTTAGGTGCCACTCTTACATAACAACTGTTTGACAGCGGAAAGTATAGTTGATGATTGATAATAGAAAAGAAAGATAATTGAATAACTAATGAATATCGTTAATCAAGATTTCAAAAAATCGCTTTGCATCTCAGTTTGCATTTTCGACAAAGTAAAGATGCCATCTAGTTTACTTTATTTTTTTATTAATGTGGTATGAAGCACAGCATTTTTGTAGTGCTTCGCGTTTTTTTTATTAATGTGGTGCGAAGCACAGCTTTTCTGTAGTTTTTCGTGAGTTCTTTTTCTTCTTTCATCATTCGACCTCCGCATCAAATATAGTTATTTTCTCGTGATACAAAATATCGAGATCAAACTGCTAACATTTTTTTCTAGATCTTTATCAGGAGGTTCCGCTTGATTAAAGAAAGGCTCGAGAAAAGACAAATTTTATTGTGGACTTGGACTTTTTTCAGTATTTCAGATAAGTGCAACGAAAACGCGACATAAAGTTAGGTGTCATTCTCTTTGCATTAGGGATTTCATCTCCAATAAGAATTGTAAGTATAGCTGATCGTAGATATTGAATCGTACGGATAATTAATCGATCAATCGATGATGTTTTTTAGAAACGAATTGATAAGTATCGATAGAGTTCTCGTAGTGATGAATTTCGTTATGTCTACATTTTGAATTTTTTCTCGATTTCAATTAACTGAGCGATCGAAACTCATGTCTAAGTATTGAAACAAATATTCATTTTTACAAACTCTCGACTTCGCACCGCATTTCGTACACAAGTTTCACTTGAGTACCATCTAGTTTTTGATAGTTTACATCTGTCGTGTAATATAATGTTTCTATTTACCATGTGTTTTAACTATTTGACTACGGGAGTACCATATATGATATCTAGTTATTAGCAGTGACATCTGTCCAGTTACTTAGACAGTCCACGGTTTTTTGTCTTCTTCTATCCGTTATTATTGTCCCTTTCTATATGGTCTCTGTTTCTCTTATCGTAATATAGAGAACTTTTGAGAATAAATAAATGCATGGTCTAATACCCGAAACATTTCAATAAAAATATATCTGAAAAATTCAACCCGTAGACAAACAGTTAAAATATTTTTACATTTTAAATTAACATCAGAATAACGATATTAATCATTATCAAAGATAATTTGTACAGATCTTCATAAATGATTCATATCCATGGATTAATATGGGCGTATATAAATACTCGATTATTCTGCAATGCTTCCTCCTCTTTCTACCTGTACACTGAATAAATGAGTAACATAAATAAGTAATTCAGTTTTATTACAATTAGATTCCTGGCATGTCTCAAACAACAGCTGAGCTTGTTGTTCAAGAAGATGAATATCAAGGCACATTTGAAATCAAATCATATTTTTTTGGTGAAATACGTGTTAAATTATATAAAGATTCTCAAGAAATTCTTAGTTTGGAATTTGGTGATCTTGAAGATTTATTTCCACGTGACAAAGGTTTTCGTAAAGATAATCGTGGAATTTATCGTATAACACGTGGTGAATGTAAAGCACGTTTTGGTGTTTCACAAAAAGTCGAATTACATGCTAAACCATTACCTGGTCAAGAATCAATTCCTCGTCCAATACAGCAACAACAACAACAACAACAATATCAACAATATGATTCACGTAAGAATAGTTTAAAGGATATTCCAGCACCATCAGCACCTGTAACTATCCTTCGTGAACTTATTGCTACGACAAGTTAAAAAAACCTACTATTTTGTATATAGAACAAAAGAGATTAGCACTTGTTTTGTGTGTTTTGTAAATCACTTTACAAAAGGAAAAAAAAATCTTTTCTTATTATTATGAATATGATTATTATTATTATTATTATAAACTGACAAAACAAATACAACATGTAAAAAAAAAACAGTTTAAAGAAGATTAAAAACTTCTACATATGTATAAGTATGATAAAGAGAAAAAAAACCAGCCGTATATGTGATAAAATGCAGAAGGACAGTTAGTTTACCAAGGTTGAGATTTATGAACAAACCAAATGACATAATCATCTTTATACTAAAAAAGAAATAATAATAGAATGAGTTTTAGGTTTGATAAGAATATAAGAGTTTACTTTTAAATAACTTTTATTGTATTCAATCGGTCCATGAAGTGGTTCTCGAGTTGCAAATTCATATTTTGTTTCATTTGATTTACCTCGATTAAGAATAAATTCAAAATTAAGTCGACTATATAAATGAGAAACAAAGAAGATAGGAATAAAATTCAAAAAAAAAAAAGATTAAGTCTACATACTTTCCATGATATGTTGCTTCTGTCGTTATCCCATTTTTGGCTTCGCGTGTAAATGTACGCCAATTAATGGCAGTTTTCATTTTAGGAATTTTTATTGTAATTCTCACAAATGTTTTAGAAAAATCTTGATTAACACCTATATATGAACATAGATAGATAAATATTCAATTTTATTTATAAAATTTACTTACTAGCATTGGCTCTTTTAATTTCTCCAAATGTTTGATTATCTTCTGGTTGATCAGGAGCTGGTTCAGTTGAATAAATATTAAATACTTTACTAAAATCAGTCATGGTTTTCTCTCATAAAAAATCTGAAAAATAAAAAAAAAATAAACATCGTCCCTTGTTTCTATTTTTTATATTGATGATGACCGGTACGATCGATCACTCTACTCGTCCAATTAAAATAGTGAGTCGCTCATATATGGAAGAAAAGATGAACAAACCTTCTATGAACACGTCTAGCCTTCGATCTCATATTAGTAATCATCTTGTATGACCTCAGTACATAAAAAAATTTTTAAAAATGTATTGTCGCCTAGCTTCGAGAGAGTGTTTTTGTTATATGAATGTCTATTTAAAAAATGTAACTGATAAGTGGTAGAATGAGTAATACAGAGGGTGGAACTGATGATTGACATATATTGACGGATCCAAATTGATATTTTACGGAATTAATTGAACGATGAGTCATATGATTTTAAAGAAAACTGCTTTAAAAATAAGATTAAAATAAGTTTTTTTTAATAGAAAATTATCATATACCTGAAAATTCAGTTAAGTTTATATGTATATCTAGGGATTAAAGTATTAATGCAGATTTGTTTGTATTTAAAATAAATTCAGAATAGATTTGTATTATTTTGAAAATAAACTATTCATTAATTAATAAAATATTTCGAATTTTGTTATGATCAATTTATTACAGTGTCATTTGGTGACATCTGTATATGACCAAGTGTACATATAATATCAACTGAAAAGATATCACATCATTTAATACTATCTATGGTATCAAATTACAATAAGAGATGAAAGTAAATATTTTAAAAAAAAGATGTGAAATTTTTTTTCAAATGATGAATATATTAATATAGTATAGTTTTGATATAAAATTAGAATTTGATAGGGAAATATAAATATGAACTTTATTGATTGTTTACAATTAACATTTATTGCTCTATCATCATCTGCTATTCATACTCTTCACACTCAAGAAACAATTATCAAATAAGATGGATATCAATAAATCGATGATCGATTATTATGATTCTTTAATTGATATCGAACAAATAACAAGCAGTTAAATATACATAATCGAAATATTTTCATGCAGTACTTCGATTAACATATAAAATATTCTTCAACTTTTGAAGTTAGTTGTAAATTAAATAAATATACATTGAATATTGAAAATGAATGAAAAGCAGTAGTCATGTATCAACAATCACATATATATACATATATGAATAATTAAATATTCGGATAAAATCTATTTACTGGGGAAAATAGTAGATTGAACAGAACAAGATATATTTCAATGTCTAGTAAATAGGACAGATATATGATCATAAATCGATAAATAAATGTTCGATTTGAATATGAATTCATTATTATACTTATTAGCCTTATGGAAAATGATTTGAAGTGTTTATATTCATGAAGATAAATAAATAATAGTTTAGTATATACAAAAGATTATAAATCATTATTGAACTATCTTAAAATATTGTAATTTAGTTTTATTTAACTATTTGATCAACATCTTTTTGCTTGAGTTATTTTTTTATTTTCTTAATTGATGAAATAGAGGACGCTAAGTTACAATCATTGTTACAGATGTCATTAGATAAAATTTTTAAATTAAAATATTGAATAATTTTCATATATATGTAAGTTATTTTTCTATGATAAGAAAATGATAAATTTTATTAATATTTTATATTTCAAATATAGTAGAGTCACACTTTTACCTTTTACATTATCCAACTGTTTGTTTTCTTTTTGTATTTGTATACTGTGGAAAACGAGAAGTTCGAATAAACCATGGCTCTACTAAGTAGTATTTTATTATTTACCATTTTTACTATCGTTTCATCGAAATCAATATTTTCCAATGATCCAATATTTGGTCAACCAGAACAAATTCATTTATCCTATGGACGTATGTGAAATTTTTCTGAATTCGTAATTCATTGGTGTTTATTCTTATTTTTTTTTTTGTTTTTGTTCTGAACATTTTAGTTGATCCATCACTTATGATAGTTACATGGGTAACTTTAAATGAAATTAATGATTCTGTTGTAGAATATGGAGAGGATGATATGTTTGATCAAAGAGCTTTTGGTAATGTTAGTATATTTCAAGATAGTGGCACAGAAAAACGAGTTGAATACGTTCATCGTGTTGTTTTACGAAATCTTAAACCTGGTCAACGATATTGTATAATATGAAAATAGAATATAATATCACAGAATATCATTATTTTTAATTTAGTTTATCATTGTGGTAGTGATGAAGGTTGGTCACCTCTATTTTGGTTTACAGCAATGCGTAATGATTCCGATTTTGTTGTTCGTACGGCTGTTTATGGTGATATGGGAAAAGATAATGCTCAATCACTAACACGTCTTCAAGAAGAAACACAATTAGGTCATTTTGATCTAATTTTACATGTTGGTAAGTATTTTTTACATTCAATTCATGTATATTGATTTAATCTTCTATTATAGGTGATATGGCTTATGATATGAATGTAGATAATGCCCGTTATGGTGATCAGTTTATGAATGCTATTGAATCTATTGCTGCTTATATTCCGTATATGACCTGTCCAGGAAATCATGAATATGCTTAGTAAGAATTTATATTTATCTAATTAAAATTTTTATTAGCTTTTTTGCTTTGTATTCAGTAATTTTTCACAATATGCTGCAAAATTTAGTATGCCATCATCAATGAATACATATGGTGGTGATGCAAATCATTTTTATAGGTTAGTTTATTATTCTAATTGTTACAATATAATCAATAATTTATTATTATATGAATTAGTTTTAATGTTGGTCCTGCACATATTATTGGATTTTCAACAGAATTTTATTATTATACTGAATATGGTTTTGAACAGATTTTTAATCAATATCAATGGCTTGAACAAGATTTAAAAGTAAGATGAATACAAGAAGATTACATATATTAAATTATTATTTAAGGAAGCAAATAAACCTGAAAATCGTGCTCGTCAACCATGGATTATAACAATGGCACATAAACCAATGTATTGTAGTAATAATGATGATGATGAATGTCTTAATACAGATGGTTATATTTATGTAAGAAAATAATATATTTATTTTAATTTATTTTATTTTATATAGATACGTACTGGTCTTCCATATATTCAAGCATATGGTCTTGAACAATTGTTTGCTCAATATGGTGTTGACTTAGAATTTTGGGCACATGAACATAGTTATGAACGTTTATGGCCTGTTTATAATTCGACAGTATGTTCCTATATACAATGATTTTCATTATCTTAATATATGAAATTATTAATCGGTATATAGAGATTCATTCTAGGTTAACTATTTTTTGCCGTTTGTTTTTAAGCAGTTAATCCTTTTTTTTTTGGATTCGTGGCAATTAGCAGTTAGATGTTAGTATATGCATTACATGTTTCAACTCAGGAAAAGGAGCATTTTGTCGTATCTCACATCCGAATAAGAATTGAAATCAGCTTGTCGTGTACTTTATGAGAAAATTTATAAAATATCTGAAGTTAAAATTAAATTATTTTCTATATGATGAAATATAAATAAAATCTCTAAGATTATACTGAAAATATTTATTTAGGTTCATAATGGTACAAAAGGTGCTTATATTGATCCTGATGCTCCAGTACATATAATAACCGGATCAGCAGTAAGTGATATAATTTCATTTAAGTTTGAATAAGAAAATTTTATAGGGTTGTAATGAACGTCATGATACATTTGGCGTTCCTCGAGTATGGACAGCATTTCAAAATAATGATTATGGTTATACACGAATGAATGTTTACAATGCTTCTCATCTCTACTTAGAACAAGTATCAGATGATCAGGTCTATATATATATAGTATTTTATTATAAAAAAATTAAATAAATTTTTTATTTTTCATTTTAGCATGGAAAAGTAGTTGATAGTATGTGGTTAATTAAGTCGAAACATGGTCCTTATTCATATTTTAAATGATTATAAAGTCTTTGCTTTCCTCTGAACAGTCAATCGATTAAATTTTTTTGTAATTTTATTGGTACAGTGCAATTTATTGAATGTCTTTCAATGGTGTTTTGTTTTTTTTTTTTAAATTGACAAATCTTTTTTTATACCTGCCTATAAGGTTATATGCATCTATATATTTTTTTTAGATTTTCCTCTCTATTGATCTCTAACATCATCAGAGAAATAAACAAATAAAGGATGACAAAAAAACGCCGTAATAATGGTCGAAGCAAACATGGCCGTGGTCGTGTTCGTCCAGTTAACTGCACGAATTGTCGTCGTTTAGTACCAAAAGACAAGGCTATTAAAAAATTAATTATTCGAAACATTGTCGAACAGGCAGCTGTTAAGGATATAAGTGAAGCAAGCGTTTACACAAAATATATTTTACCAAAACTTTATTACAAATTACATTATTGTGTTTCGTGTGCTATTCACAGCAAGGTTGTACGTAATCGTTCAAGAGAAGCACGTCGTATTCGTCAACCACTTTTGTAAGTTAATATTATAATTATAAATTAGATTTTTATATTTTTTATTTTTAGACGTCCTCAACAAAATCGTCAACCAGGTACAACTGGCGGTGCTGGTGGTCAAGGTAATACCGGCGCAGGTGCCCATCGTGGTGGTAACAAAGAAACATTACAACCAGCTAATATTCCTGTTTCTAAGAGTACGTTTTCGATTATTATTCGAATATATATTTTTTTCTATTAATTTATATGTTATTTTTCTTGTAGCATAAACACAATCGGCATTAGCTCAACGGCGTATCATCAACAAATGTTAACGATCATTGTTTACATTCGATCAATATCATTGCCGTTGTTGTTTTTTGTTTCGATAAAAAATAAAAAAATATTTCATATTAGAACGATTTGTTAATAAATAAATCATTTCAAATCGAATATTTGTTTAGATAAAAAATAAAATTAAACGCATATCAAGATTTTATCATAGAAAAAAAAAACAAATAGAGTTGTGCATTTATTTAATTATATGTCATTCAGTAAAAAGAAATTGACAAGCATTTGTTATTAATTTTGAACCATTGAAGTTTCATATCGGTTCTATTTTAGACTTTTCTTAGTATCAATAATTAACTCGATTATTTCATTTAATTACATTGATGAACAACGATGAAAGTCACCGTCGGCGACGTCTTCTTCTTGGCGTGACGGGAAGTGTTGCAGCAATTAAAGTTATTGAACTTATTCATAATTTTAATTGTTGTAATATCGATACGATTGTTATTCCAACTGAAAGAGCTAAACATTTTATTCATTTTGAAGATTCTTGGTGTACTCATGGTTCTGTTACTCAAATAAAAACACCATGTTATTTTGAGGATAATGATGAATGGTCCTCATGGAAAATACGTGGTGATCCTGTTTTACATATTATACTTCGTGATTGGGCTGATATTCTTTTGATAGCGCCACTTGATGCTAATACATTAGCAAAAATGGCAGTTGGTCTATGTGATAATCTTTTAACAAATGTAGTTCGTGCTTGGGATTTAAAAAAGCAAAAACCATTAATTTTTGCACCTGCAATGAATACAGCAATGTTTGAACATCCTCTTACACAACAACATTTAAATATACTTACAAAAACGTTTGGATATATAGAAATTCCTTGTATTGAAAAAACATTAATGTGCGGTCAAACTGGTATTGGGGGTATGGCATCAGTTGAAAATATTGTTGAACAAACTTTGAAAGTATTTCAACAGATATCAACTGATTAATTTAAAAAAAAAATTATTTTCATGTATTTTTAAAAGATATAAATTGAATTTTTTTTAACTTAATAGTTAATTTTGAGAACGAAGGTAGATTTAAACGATAGAATCGTAGCAAGTTTCATGATTTAAAAAACATCTTAAAGTTCAAATATTTCTTTTATATGTGAAAATGTTAATACATCGTTAGTATAAGATAATATTCAAAATGTAAGAAGCTTTTATATAGAGTAAGTCTATCCGTTAATATATGCTCTTTTTCTGTAAGAGTATTCATTGATGTTATCTAATGATATAAAAGTTTGAATATATATTTATTAATTACTTATGATAATATGAAAATATGATGATGATCAATGAAGTTCTTAGTACGATAGAAGAGTCGAAATGCATTATGTATATTAGAGATATTGTTCTATATGTAAATTAAGTAATAAACAATTTGATTGAATTTCTTTTATCTAGAATAGAATGCCATTTTTATTATTCTTTAACATGCTCTTGGCTATAATCCATTCATAATCTGTCAAAAATCAGATTATTTCGTCATATTATGTCAATGCTAATTTTCATTGCTATATATATTTCAAAGCTATAATTAGAACTTAATTTCTCTTGTAAAAATTGATACTATTGGTTTTACATTTCATATTACAAATGTCTATAACTATTATTTGAAGAAACATTAGTATTGGTAGTTGATTCAATGAAGCAGAAAAAAAAATTAGTTGGTGTTGATCGAGTAGAACTTTTTCACAAGCAAATCATTACAAATTTTGTAGTTTATTTCATAGTATTTAGGTTACGATAAATTTGTAAATATTGTCAATGATAATATAACCGTCATTGTAAATGGGTAGAGTAACCTTGAGGGTGAGGTGAGGGTGAGATGAAACAATTGTAAATGACAAGTTGGATTACGTAGTTAACAAACAATAGATTTCGACATTTGAATATTCACTTAATCAATCTATTTATTCTATAACGAATTGTAATATCTCACTTAACTACCATATAAACCATCTTTTGAAATTAATCATGTTCATTACACTTTAGAATTGATCACAAAGTGTAGAAAAAAAAAGTACATGAGGATTTAATATAAATGAAAAGGTTTGTCTTTTTCTTTATTTTTACTTAAATCTTACTAATACTTCTTTTCTTTGGACGTATAAATATTATATTCATTAAAATGACATCATTGGTTCTTTTAACGATCAGACAATCGATTTTTATACATAATTAACAATGAAATACAACCTATGCGAAGAAAATTAGAAGTTCTGTATTGACAATGCCTGAGAAAGAAAGAAAAAGAATGGAGAACGACGTGTCTCATTTCTTTTTTGCTGATTTACGTAAAAACAGAAGCATGTTTTTATACGTCGATAAGCAAATGAACGATTGAAATGAAATACTATTCTTGATATATTTTTTTTTATCAGAACACAAAAGACATTCTTTTATATTACGCTTTTAGAGGAAATATCTATCTGTTAACTTCCTTTTTGAACAAATCCACTAACAATCATTGAAAACAATCTAGTCATGTTAGGTGTGTCGCATATTCTTTTTTCTTGTTTGCTTCTTCGACTTTCATAGTCTTCATTCTACATAGTAATCATTATCCAGAGAAAAAAGCAACAGAACGAGTGAATACAACCATCTTTTTCATTGGTTAATGCCATTAAATTTTTTCAAATTCTTGAGAGAATCCTATACAAACAGACGTGCATTGTCCTTTAGTATTAGATGGAAGCATAAAAGGCAAATTGAAAGCCATTTTTTTATTTTTTTTCTTTGTTTCTTCATATCTCCTCTATTTTAAACGATAGAAGTAAATTTTTTTTCATAAACAAGATAGATCAAATATTTTTTTTTGAATTTTTTCTTTTCAGATTTTATAAATCTTACCAAAAGCAGACTCTCTATGACTTTTTTTTGAGAGTTCTAAAACATTATTAATTCACTTCTAGTCGAGACGAATCAATAATCATGGTTTATCTGCTGTTTACTAAGGAAATTAAAGTTTCTTCTCATCTATTTTTACTCCAATTCTTTCTCTACAAGTATAAACTAGTTTAATTTATTAGATCTCGGATAAGTTCAAGGACAAGATTTTTTATGAAAACCTTGAAAAAAATCCTCATATATCTGTTCCACATGAGAAGTATATAAGATGTCAATTATTTCATCTGAATCTACTAAAAAGAAATTATTGAGTACATCTCGATATCTGCTTCATTTAATCTCGCTGTGAATGATGTTTAATTTACCAAGTTTTACAAGACTATACTACTTTTTTTTGTTTCGAAACAAATGAACAATTTAGTTTTGATCAAAATCATAGTATAAAGTCATGATTTTTGTCAGTTTCAGTAATTTTCAATGGAAAAAAGGTAGATTTCTGTCCTTTCTAAGATGACAGCAAACATACTATTGAATTCTATATATAATTGTACACATTCTATTGAGTCTTTTAAGATATTTGAAAATATAACAACATACTTTTCATGTGGGACAGATGTACGAGGATTTTTTTCAAGGTTTTCATAAAAAATCTTGTCCTTAAACTTATCTGAGATTTAATAAATTAAAGTAGTTCATACTTCTTGAGAAATGATTGGGTTGCATATTGATGAAAAAATAACTAGAATTGAAGTAAAAATAGATGAGAAGAAACTTTGATTTTTTTATTAAATAGGAAATGAACCATGATTATTGATTTGTCCCAACTAGGAGTGAATTAATAATGTTTTAGAACTCTCAAAAAAAGTCATAGAGAGTCTAATTTTGATAAGATTTATAAAATCTGAAAAGAAAAAATTCAAGTAAAATATTTGGTCTATCTTGTTTGTGAAAAAAATTTACTTCTATCTTTTAAAATAGAGGAGATATGAAGAAAAAAAAATTTAAAATGGCTCTTAATTCGCCTCGTATGTCTCTAATTACGAACATTATTCTATACGGAATTCAGTTTTCTCCCAATATGTAATATAATAATCAAAAATAAAATATTTATATATCGTCATACATATCTGATATTATAGAAGTAAGATAAATAAGAGGTAATTTACTCAGCTTTACAGATTAATGTTTCTCGTAGTATGATTAATAATAAAAAGGTTAGATATTTGTACAAGGGTTAAACATTTTTTGTATATATACAGCTTTAAGGATTCGATCTAATCATTCTTTTTACTGGCAATAAAATTTATCTTTTACAAATAAAAATCAGTATCATCAAATAATCTATTTTATAAAAGATAAAGCATTACATGCATGCCATAAACTTTCATAAAATATTTGTTTTCTTTATTTTTCTTACAGAATTTATTCCTGTTATATTATATCTGTTCATGTCAGATTTTGAATGTGGTTTAGCCGAAGATATTGTCTATCAAAGGAATACATTATTCCATTTTCAATATTATTAACTATTTGCTTTTATTTTAAATTTTATAATAATAAACTTACTGAAACATTACCTATTAAATTATTGAATATTACACCAATCATTAAAAATGCTTCAGTCGAATATCTTCATGTTCAATTAGATTTAACATCAAATACAGCGATATGTCAATCAAATGATTATTTAATTATATATATTTTATCAACAGTAACACATATTCAACGACGAAGTGTAATACGATCAACATGGGCATCAAAACAGAATGGTGTTTGTTTTATATTTATTCTCGGACAAATTCCAAAGACAATAAGTAATCCTGGTGAAATTCAAGTAAAACTTAATAATGAACGAAAAGAATATCAAGATATTATTCAAATGAATCATATTGAAAGTTATTCAAATGTTGTTTATAAAGAAATAGGTGCTTTACAATGGTCATATCATTTTTATCGAGATATTCCATATTTATTTAAAACAGATGATGATTTAATTGTTGATACAATTTTAATATCATCTATTGCTCAAATACTTTTAACAAATATTTCTATGAATGATTCGTTTATTGCACGTTATCGTCCACAACTTATTTCAAGTATAATATCATCTGATCGATCAAAATTCTTTCGTGGTGGTTGGGCAATGGATTATCAACCAACATTACGTGGTGGTGGAAAATTTGGTGTTAGTGAAAGTGTTTGGCCACATCCAGTTCTACCAGCATATTGTTCTGGTTTTGGTTGGCTTCTATCAAAAGATATTCGTGATCATCTTGTAAATGCATCATATACTTATCCATTGAGTAAAACAGCTTGGATAGGTGATGTATTTTTATCAGGATTTTTAGCTAAAGCAGCAAATGTGAAATGTACAGGTATTGCTATTGATTATGATCAAACAGTATCTGCTAATTGTTCATGTTTAATGGTTAATAATCCAATGTTAACTGTATGTTCATCTTCATTTCATGCTGGTGATGGTGGTACAGAAATACAAAAATATATTGAATATCAAAAAGCTTGGAAAGTTATTCAATTACGTCACAATTTAACTAATACAAAAATTGATAATTGTTAAAATAGTTTTGTTTTTTTTTTATTAAATTGTTGCACGATTATTTATATTAAATACGATGAAAACTCTACTATTTTTCGTTCAATCTGAAAAAAAAAAGGTTTTGGCTAAATCAGACAGAATTTAGATAAATCGATAATGTGATCTTTAGTAATCATAAATTATTTTGTTTTTTTTTCTGACAAAAAATTTTCAATTCAGTGTCAATAGTACCTGATTGAGAAAAATATTCGAAAACGAGAATATTTCGAAATCTATATCAGTAAAAGTAGTTAGTGAAAAATGATTACCTTTTTTTTTATCAAGAATATAAATATATTTTATTTAGGATAAAAGATGGAAAAAAGATTACACATTAATAATGAATATAATGAAGAAGTAAGTCTTGAAGCATGTCATATAATTATTATCGTAGATTAAAAGAAAACCTATTATGTAAGATAAGTTTAATTATTATATCATTGCTAGGTCAGTAAAAAAGTCAATATTTGAAAAAGAAAATGGGTTCAGTTTATTCTTAGATGAAGTTAGAAAATTAGAAGATTTAAAACATTTATGGAATAAATAAATGTTTGATTATTGTAATTGATAAGAGGAAGATTACCTTGTACTTCATTTTAATGTGAAATATCCAAATAAAAATTAGATTAAATTCAATCTATTGAATAAAGTTTTGTTCCTAGGATTCAGAAAATCTCTATGGATTTTCGTTTCTAGAAATTGAATAACCGACGGTAACTTTTCATAAAATAGAAGAAAAAGTACACTTGAACATGTTAGTGTGTTTAAAAACGTAGAAAAATGGTTTAGCAAAAGTATACGTATTTATTCCTTGGGAACGGAATTCTAGAAGTTTCTACATGAGAGTCATATTAATCGAGGTCAATCAAAAACTATAGATTTAAACAAAATGTGCCTTATGTTGTATATCAACTCATTTTAGGTACATAGCTAAATTTCTAAACCTAATAATTGAGTATTCACTAAGATATGATGACCTTGTTCATAGATCCTCAAAGCATCTCTTTTATGACTTTTTTGATTAAATTGAGACATTTTTTTGCCAATCATTTACGTGAGATATTTTCACGATATCTTCTTGTTAGTAAGTAATAGAGTTCTGAAATTTTCAGATGAGATACATTTGGAGATGGACAATACGATTATCTTTTCCAACGATGTCTCTTTCAATTAATTGAATGTTAAAGGAGTCGATCATTTTGCAAATAATAATATAACTATACTTTTTTTTAAAAAATATTTGAAGGATGCACTTACTTTTATTAAATATATCAATTTAGACGAGTATCATTTGATGGCGATACATGATACAATTTTTGATCTCCATATGTGTTCATATGTGGATACAATAAAAAGTCAAAACTGAGAGATATGGATTGAGACATACGTCTCGTTCTCGAAGTCCCAAATGTGAATTCGTCATGAAATTGATAATAATAAAAGAGGAGGAGAGAACGTCATCTTTTAGTATAAGCCTATAGAAGGTTATTTGATTATCAGCGGTACAGAGTATTCTATTGTATTCTGCCTACAGAAATTAAGTAGTGGCATAACCAGAAAAAAATTACAGGGGGGGCATTGCTCCTCTCAGAGTTTTTGCGACGGATGAAAAAATTTTTTTGTGCCCAGAGATGTCCAAACGTTTTTCGCATTAGAACACAGGCAAATTTTTGCAATATCGAAAAGCCAAAAAATCTTGCTGTTTCTAATTGAATTTCATGCAAAGATTTTGGCGTTCGAGAACTCTATAAATTATCAAAGAATTGCATAGATTTTTCGCGAAGTGAAAGCTTTTGCAGGATTTAGAAAAAAATTTCTACTTTTTTTGTAAGGATTCACAAATATACAAAGATCTTCTAAAAAGCATCAATTTTTTGAATAAAACAAACATAGTATTCAATACTTTCGTTACTATCGGCTTTGTCGAGATTTTTGACCAAAATAGCAGTTTTGTTTGGCATTTTCTCACTAATTCTGGTGTTTAGAAGAGATATCTGTGAAGAATATGTGAAAATGTTAATGAAAACTGCTGTTTTGCTTGAAAATTTCGTCAAAACCGACTCGGACAAAGAAAGATCAGCTGTTTGTTCTATTCATTCATAAAACTCGTGCTTTTTCGAAATTTCTGCGTGTCTGATTTTCAGAAAGAAAAATCATCATAGAAAGCTTAGAAAATTCCTCAATATTTATGCTGCCGAAGGAGGTCAAGCTGAGAATGATTTTTTAGAAATAGCGCTTTTCAGCAGGGAAAAAGACTTTGACAACCAGTTCAGACAAATTTTTCAGCTAGAAATAGCCATCCTTGATATCGCTTAACATCACTTTTCTAAAAAAAAAAGTTGTGCTTTGAAAAAATGCCAAAAACTTTGAGAAACTCAGAAATATCAAAGATATTTATTTTACAAAAATGACCAAGTTGTTTATCGACGACTCATAATAAAATGCAAATTTTCTTCAGCCGATACGACAGTTTTCTTTGAAAAATGACCATTTTTGCTGCACAGAAGGTTTTAAGCTTGCCACAGTCCTATAAAACTCTCAAAAACTGATCCTATGAATCACTAGTCTCAGCATTTTTGCCGCCGAAGGCGGCCACGCTCGTGATGGTTGTAGAAAACTGAAGTTTCTAATTTCTCTGATGTATAAAGACACATTTTCTTCAAGGCCACCACTATAACATCTTATGATGTAAACGTAGAAGCGTCCGCTCATTTCGAATCAAAAATTTTACAGGGGGGGCAAAACCATTTACAGGGGGGGGGGGGCATTGCACTCCCGTGCCCCCTGGTGGTTACGCCACTAAAATTAAGCACATATTGTTTGACTCTCCAATAGGTACTGATCTATTCATAATAGTTGATTTGAGGAATACAATTGCTTTTTTTGTATATCTAAAGCTAGACGTTAGTTTCAGATTGAAATCGAATCGGTCAAAGTTGCACATACCATTTTAAGCCATTAATTTTTACTTTTCGAGGAAAAACATTGAACTTATTTTATTGAAATCTAATAAGTAAGGTTGTAGGGCATAATTATGGAATACAATACAAGGTACAGAACATTGAAGCATTGAATGCTCAATTTTAAGTAATATGCTAGCAACATGAACGGCTTATTTATGTTAATGAATATTCAACTAAATTGCTGAATTTTGAAGAATATATTTTACACCGACTAAAATATTTCTATTCATTAGAATGAAAACATCTAAAATTTAATATCTTGTTCAAATCTCCATTTTCCTTAAAATGAAATCTTGCACTTCAATATTAAGTAATAAAAATCCTTATCGTGAATCATCACGATAAGGATGAATTAATGAGTTATTGAAAATTTATTGAGACTGATTGCATGTATATAAATACGAAGATATTGTTGTTGCTGTTGATGTTTTAACAGTTCCTTGTTTATTTTGATACTTCTAATATTACAATCAGACGTTTTAATTAAGTTACATTTAAGCGTATGACCTGATGACTTATAATCGATTAGACGTTAAGAAGATCGTTTCCTATTGTATAAACAAAAAGCCTGTTTATTAACACCATCGTAAATCCGATCGTGTGAATACGAATTTTTAGTACCATTAACTGCAATAATACTCATCCTATTTACTCAATTAGAAAACTTGGGGTTTGTAACTGCTCAGATGTATAAATCATGTGTTCGATTATACAATAATATCGAAAAATAATCCGGGGATAGCACGACTAACTTCTACTGTCTGAAGTAATGAATGATAAGATTATTGTTCTATATTTGAATATGAAAAGAACACCTTGGGGTCCGCTTCATGTCAACATTCAGTTGACGTCATGATTATATGATGAAAACAAAATGACGAGAAGGCAGCAGATGTAAAGAAAGATAAAGTGGAAGTACACAATTTATTTTTTTTGACGAAAAAGAGAAAGGTAAAAGAATTGTATTTAAGTATCACATGAAAATGATTTTTTATGGTTTCTTATTTTTCTAAGAGCACTACTTTATATGATGCAGCCCAAATAAACACACTTGTAGTCATATGTGCATTCATTTTTAAGTATAATCGGAAAATGAATACTTTCAATGGTATGTACAAAATAGATGAGGATAACCTTGTCAAAAGTGTGACAAAAGGTTTTAACGATAAACAAACTAAGAATTAATACGATTTGCCTTATTTTTGTTATTAAAATATTTTTTTTCAGATATTATTCAAGATACTGTCCAATGTCTCTAGCCTCTACAGACAAACAAAATATTTCACATATTCGAGTATTTTTAGGTGGAGTACACGAAGCTAATCGTGACTATATATCACAACGATTATGTGAACGTATTGATGGTCTTATATCATGCGAATTTATTGATGATGATAATCAAGTTGAAATTTGTTTTGCTACACAAGAACTTGATCAATTTACGCTTCTATCCGCAATTCAACGGCTTGGTTATCCTGTACAATTAGTAAATTCGGAAACAGTTCAAGCACAATTACGTATTGAAGGTATGCATTGTAATTCATGTGTATCAAATATATGTGGTACAGTACTTGATTTACCGGGTGCTATTGATATTCAATTAACATTTCTTGATAAGCTTGCTACTATTACTTATGATCCTTGTATAATTCAACTTAATGATATTATCACAGAAATTGAAAAACTCAGTTTTCAAGTTGCAATTTCAAACGCTCCAGAACCTAAAACAACTATCGAGAATGATTTAAGTATGTATTTCGGTATAAAATTTATAAAGAAATAATAGTATATTGTATTTTTCTTATAGTACGCCATCAAAAATCAAAAACATCAAATGAAACAAATCTAATTCACACAACAAATACAACAAGTAAATATTATCATTTAAATATCTTCTGACAGTGATAGTAATATTGATTTCTAGCAATTGAAAATGAAATTATACATCAACAATCAAAATTAACTCAAAGAGAAAATAAACGTCCTTCAATATCTATACAAGATAACGTGGCTGAATTAGAAACATGTTATTTTACTGTTCTTGGTATGACATGTGCATCGTGTGTTGATAGCATACAAAGAAATTTATCAAAAGTTGAAGGTCTTTTTCTAACTGTATTATATATCTATTGACTTGAATAAAATTTTAAAATAGGTATTCATTCTGTACTGGTTGCTCTATTGGCACAACGTGCAGAAGTTAAATATGATTCAGCACATCTTTTACCAGCACAAATAGCTGGATTGATTAATAATCTTGGTTTTCAAGCTGAATTACTTGAAACAGTTGCACGTGGAATGGAAGTGATTAATATTAATGTAAGATAAATTTATTTGAAATATATTAAAACATTTTATTTTATTTTATTTTATTCAAGATTGAAGGTATGACATGTGCATCGTGTGTAAATAAAATTGAAAATTATATGAGTAAAATACCTGGAATTACATCCGTTAATATTGTATTACTTACAAATCGAGGAAAAGTTCAATATGATTCGAGTATTATTGGACCAAGAGATATTCTTAAACATATTACTGTTAATTATAAAATATCGTTTTTATAATAGAAATTTAAATATTTTTATTTTTATATAGGAAGATCTTGGTTTTCCAGCAACAGTTTTGACTGAAAATTTACAATCTGAAAATCTAGCACGTATACATCGACGTATAACACGTCGGTATGCTGAGAAATTCTTTTATCTTTTTCATATATATTCTATTTTATTATTTTTCAATAGATGGAGAAATTCATTTATTATTGCTGCTATCTTTGGTATTCCAGCAATGGTCATTATGCTTGTTTTTATGTTTAAATATAAAGATCATACAACAGCACCACAGATTACAACTGGTTTATCAGTTGAAAATTTAATTATGTTTTTATTAGCTACACCTGTTCAAGTAAAAATATATTTTAATTATCTTCTTTCAAAAATATTTATTTTGATTTTATTTAATAGATCATTAGTGGTCGATATTTTTATATTCAAGCATTCAAATCATTAAAACATAAAGCAGCTAATATGGAAGTTCTTATTGTATTAGCTACAACAATTGCTTATATTTATTCTGTTATTGTTGTTATAGTAAATATGGTCATAAAAGTACCTAGTCCTATGGCATTCTTTGATGTTTCACCTAGTAATTTAAGACATACGATCTATTCTTTTTCTTTAATCGATTATCTATTTGTTTAGTGCTTTTTATGTTTGTTGCTTTGGGACGATGGCTTGAACATACTGCTAAAGTAAAATAATATCAATAGAAATAATTTGTATAGATTTATTGTTATAATTTAGGCCAAAACATCAGATGCATTAAAAAAATTATTATCAATTCAACCACCTCAAGGTACATTAGTTAAATTAGATGAAACAGGCAAAATTATAGAAGAAAAAATAGTGCTTGCTCAACTTATTCAACGTGATGATCTACTTAAAGTTCAACCCGGTGAAACAATTCCAACAGATGGTCGAATTATTGATGGAACAACAACATGTGATGAATCTTTAATAACAGGAGAATCAATGCCAGTTGATAAAACGATTGGTGCACAAGTTGTTGGTGGTACAAAAAATCTTGATGGTTTAATAATAATGCGTGCAACACATGTTGGTCAAGATACAGCATTAAAACAAATAATTCGATTAGTTGAAGATGCACAAACATCAAAAGCACCAATTCAACAATTAGCGGATAAAGTTGCCGGATATTTCGTACCATTTGTTGTTTCAATTTCATTACTTACATTAATTATTTATATTATATTGGGTTTTACAATCTTTGATACACTTAAAAAATATTCATCAGTAATTTTTTTTAAAGATTATTTCTTTTTTGCTATAAATTAATTAATTCTTTTTATTCTATAGTATTATCAATCAACAGATGATAATATGTCACATGGTGGACATTCAGATAATTTATATGCAGCAACAAAAACTGAAGTGATATTTGAACTTGCTTTTCGTTATGCTATTACTGTGTTATCAATTGCTTGTCCATGTGCATTAGGTTTAGCAACACCAACTGCTGTTATGGTTGGCACAGGTTTGATAAAATATATATTTTTCATTGATGAAATTCTCATAATTCTATAATTTAGGTGTTGGAGCATCAAATGGTATTCTTATCAGAGGTGGAGAGCCTCTTGAAACTGCTCATAAAATAAGAACAATTGTATTTGATAAAACAGGAACAATTACAAAAGGCAAACCATCTGTAATTGATAAAAGAATATTTTTTCAAAATTCACATATGACACTTGATCGAATGTTAGCTATTGCAGGTAAATAAAACTAAACCCCCCCCCCTGCAATAAAAGGCCCGGGGCCTTCTATTATGGTTTCGCACATCGCACTTTTTTTGCGGAAAAATCCCCCTACCCCTGTAGGGCATTTTTCCTAGATTTTTGCTCCAGAGGGGCCTTCTATTTAGAGAGGGCCTTTTAATACGGGAGGGCCTTCTATTGCGGGGAGGGGTTTATATTATAAGTAGTATAATTATGAATTTCAACGATATTTTTTTTATTATTGTATAGGAACAGCTGAAAGTGGTTCAGAACATCCATTAGCTTTAGCAGTGCGCAATCATTGTAAAGAACATTTTGGTACTGATCAATTGGGTCTTTGTCGTGATTTTAAAGCTACTTGGGGATATGGACTTCAAGCTCGTGTTAGTAATATCGAGTGTCTTGTACCTGATCGTGATTCTGGTACATCACGTACATATTCTGTTTTAATTGGAAATCGAGAATGGATGAAATGTAATAATTTAAAAGTAGATAATGGTATTGATAAAACAATGTCTGTACATGAACATGATGGTCATACAGCTGTATTAGTAGCTATTGATAGTAAGAATAGAAAATCGAATGACTATTTATATTTATATGTTATGTATAGATAAAATAGTCGGTATGTTAGCCATTGCTGATGAAATAAAACCAACAGCTCCATTAACTATCTATGCATTACAATCACTTGGTCTTCGTACAATTTTATTAACAGGCGATAATGTTAAAACAGCTCGAACTATTGCTAGTCAAGTAGGTATTAAAACTGTATATGCTGAAGTATTACCTACACATAAAGAACGTTTTATTGCCAAACTTAAAGAAGATAAAAAATCTCATGGACATGTAGCTATGGTCGGTGATGGAATTAATGATTCACCAGCATTAGCTCGTGCTGATATTGGAATTGCTGTTGGTACTGGTGCAGATGTTGCTGTTGAAGCAGCTTCAATTGTATTAATTCGTGATGAACTTTTCGATGTTGTTACTGCTATTAAATTATCAAAAAAGACTGTATGGCGTATTCGAATAAATTTTTTATTTGCTACTATTTACAATGTAGTTGGTATTCCGATTGCTGCTGGTATATTTATCAAATTGATTTTAAGGAAATCTTTTAATTATGATGTATTTTTTAGGTGTACTTCTTCCAGCAGGTGTTCAGCTAATGCCATGGATGGCATCTGCAGCAATGGCATTATCATCTGTTAGTGTTGTTGTTTCATCATTACTATTACGTTATTTTAAAAAGCCATCAATGAATAAATACGAAAGAGATACTCATTATCGTCAATGGTCATTAAATAAATCAATTGGAATTACTGTTCATCGTGGTATTGATGATTTATCAGTAAATCGATCGAAACGAACAAGTCTTTTATCAAGTATTATTAACAGTCGATTATCGCATATTGTTACAGAATCTATATCAGCTATTAAAAATGCTGTTATGGATGAGAAAAGAAAAGCAACTGTATTTTTTAGTGATGAACGATCATCTAATGAGAAAAAGGAAGAAGAAATAGAATTACAAAATATAACAGCATCATAAATAAAAATAAATCAATATTTTAAATATTTTTATAAATAAATGATTTAATTCGATTATTCAACAATATTCTATCAGAACTCTTTAGGCAAAAATTGAGATGGATTTAATACGATAAATAAAAACTTTCATCATAAATGATGTCACTTGTAGTGATTAATTCAAACTGATCAACTTAAAAACTATACAATAACTTTTTATTTTCATAGTTTTCTTTTTATTTTTAGATAATTTCATTAACATTGTTTATACATGTAATGCATTTTAATTGCTGAATACTATTGCTGTTTTTCTATAAATTTGTTTCAATCTATTAGCTTGAATGACATAATGTGCCTCTATGTTATTTGAAGTAAAAGTGAAGTATTCTTTCTTTTCTCTTTGCATTAGAGATAAAAGCAAATAGATACAAGGATTACAGTAAGAAAAGACAGAAAAAAAAATTGAACATGATAGATAAAAATATAACATCAATCTCCAAATCAAAATTTTAAACATGAAAATATCAGTTATGAGTTTGATTTTTAAAAAATAAGTAATGTTTATAATCATTGTAGCAATTCGTTCAAATATAAATGCAAAAATTAATAAAAATGGTATTGATTATAATCAAGTAAAAAAAACTTTATTAATCTTCTTCAATTCTAGTTCTACCACTGAGAGTGAAGCAGTTATCATAATTATCTCGATAAAACTTTAAAATCATAAATAAATAAAAACTTGACCATTATAAAACGATAAGCAGATAATTATTCTTGTTCAAATATACAATCCTTTTTTTTTTATTCTTCTGTTGTGTTGGCATACCATATAAAATACATTATTTTGAGTGTTTTGTTTCCTATCTTTCTATTACAAATTTATATTACTAACATATTGTCTTACACGTACTTCACACCTTCTTATGATATAGGTCAGAAAGCAAGGAATTATAATCGAATATGAATTACAGCCATGTACAAGGTCTGAATCATATGTCGCATGACAAGCATCACCAACATCATCATCATCATCATCATTCTAATACATTCCAAAAAGAATCGCTTAATTCTCAATATAATCATTTAAGCACAAATGATCATCATTCAATGATGAAAGTAATAAAGATTCTGATAAATATTTATCTATATTTCGAGATAAATGTTATTTTTATTTAGATGTCCTTTCATACAGGTTTTATTGAAACAATTTTATTTGAAGTATGGACAACAACAACTATTCCACGTAAAATTTTTATAATGAGTTTATTTGATATATTTTGTATTTGTCTTCAGTTTTTATTAGCTCATGGATTTTAATATTTATTTTGGGCATTTTATATGAAGGAATTAGAGAAATTCGTCAATATTTAGAAGAACAACAATCTATCAGAAATACTTTGTCAGTTTAATATAATCTAATCTTAATTATACTCAATTATCTTTTCCAGAATTTTAGATACTGAAAATGTAAATGAATTGGAACCTATGAATACTGAATCAACTGTTCAAGTTAAAAGAAAGTAAAGATAAGAAAAAATTATATTATATTACTTGTATCATATATTGTTCTTTTAAAGAATTCTTCCACCATGTACTGTACGCGCTCTACATAGTTTAGTATACATGATTCATTTAACATTTAGTTATATTCTAATGCTTATAGCAATGACATTTAATGTTTATCTCTTTCTTGCTATTATTTTTGGTGTTGGCACCGGTCATTTACTGTGTACATGGACGCATATAATACCAACAACTACTAGCAAAAATCAACGTGAAACATGAAGAAAAAGGCTTTAATTCATAAAATTCTTTCTACAATTTCTTAACTCAATTCATCGATGTAATATACTGATCGAATACATTCGATTTTATAAATAACGCCAAATTAATTTTATAAGAGTATATTAAACGGTAGCAAAACTATTCATCAAAATGGAATTGTTTGTAAAAACTATATTATTAATATCAAATAAGTCAATAGGATAGTTTTAAATTTGAATCAATAAAATGAAATTATTCTGTAAACTATGTAAAATTATAATCATAATATCTAATATAAATGTACTCAAAGATATGTTCATTACAGTATCTATATTATATAGTAAGGAAATCTTACGAACAATACTATTTAGAAGTTATGCTATTTCATTCAATCTTCAGCTACTGATCTAAAGAATGGGATATTAAATTACAAATTTTTCTTTTTATTTAAAAGAAATACTGTTTGAATCTTGAAAATAACGTATAAATCATATCAATCTTTTAAAATTAAAAGAAAATAAACTCTAAATTTAATTCTTTCAATAATTTAATCCGTAGCATTGATTTTCAGTAAAATTATATCTAGGTAAATTATGTGAATGTTAAAGCATGCTTGAAAAAGTTACAAGAGTTTGGTTTATTCTAGCTTCTTTTTATACAAGATGTAATTCGTAATTATTCTAAATCGATCTCCACGAGCAATTTCAATTCATCCGTATGAATTCATACATTCAATTTTAATGTATGGCATATTATTATTTCAGGATTCTATCATAAGATAAAAGTGATTTTGAAAGAAAATTTCAAAGTACTAAAATAAAAATTCTTTTACTACTGAGAAGCTATGGTTTTCACTTATAATTTATTGTAAACTAATCAATCTAACCATATTTCATATTAATATAGAAAAAAATTGAGTAATGCAAACATGATAACAATTTTTTAATACAACTGTAAAATATCTCAAAGATGAATTTGATTCATTAATACATGTCATATGATACATTATAACAGCAATTCAAATATGAATGGTATAGAAGAAGTTATAGCATGTTTCACAAATTGAGATTTTCTAAAAAAAGAATATTTCATAAAATAAACAATTCACTGATCATAAATATCTGTTGTAAACCATATATTAAATAATGAATCATTGAAATACAAAATCTTTAACTTAACAATAAATTCTTTATGCAAAACGCTTGTTTATAATGATTCGTTAATACAAAACAAAAGAAAAGACAGGAAAAGTTTTTATCATTAAAAATTATGAAATTTATAGAATTAAATTCATAATTTTATTTTACTTGAGCTTCAAATCCTAAACTAGTAATCTTATCAATTACAGCTTGTTCTGTTGCTTTACCACTATCAAATTCAACACGTGCTTCTTTTTCATCTAAGGATACCTAAAAAAAAATAATTAAAAATATGTGAAAGTTTTTTTATATTAATCTTCTTACTTGTACCGATTTAACACCATCTATTTTACCAACATTACGTTCTATATTTTTGACACATGACTGACATGTCATGCCATTAACACTAAATACTTTATTTGTATTTGAACTCATATGTTAACAATAAATATCTTAAAATACAGCAAAAAAATTTATTTTATAAAAACAAATGTTTAAAATATATTCATAATATATAAGTTATTAAATAAAACGAAAATAAGATGGAGATTCCACATCATTATGGTCAATAGCAATAAAAGGAATATAATAAATGAAGAAAAGAACGCAAAAAATTACCAACATTCTGTAGATGGATAAAAATCTAACTACACCTATTTAATATCATGTGCTCACTCGCAATCTAATAATTAAGTTAAACCAATCAAAAGCTTATTTATTTTTTATATTACCTTGATTTAAACAAATCATTCTTCAAATCAAAATTCTTTACTCTTCTTTTTTTTTATAATGACATCTTTCTTATAAAATACTAATAGAGGTTCATTGTCATGTATAATCATTTTGTTAATGGCTAACGTAGACTATTTTTTATTTTATACTAAAATCTTATCTAAATTTTCAAAAAATCATGCTGAATGAATTAAAAATTGGATATGAACAAGCATCCATCAACACTAAACAACGTCCTAATCAAGGTATTGTCGAAACATTAAGTAATTTACGTGAACGTTCCCTACGTTTTATTGATGAATCAATTTATCAGTAAATATCTTATTTTATTTTATTTTCTATCATATGATAATCTATATTTTTTAAAGAAATTATGATCGTATATTACCTTTAAATGGTAATCAACCAACATTAGCTAAGTTTCGTATACAAGATAATGATATTCCACATATTTTTGAAGCTTTGAAAACTGCTACTATGATTAGTCACCTTGATCTTCGGTAAATATCGAATAAAATTTTTTATTCTTATATTTATTTATTCATTTTTTCCTATCAGATACAATCGTATTACAGATGAAGGTGCTGCATTTATTGCAGATTATTTATCAGTAAATTTCATATAGTTTTATCTAGTATAAAAAAGAAGAAATTTTTCTACGTTTAGAATGATCAATATATATTGATTCTTAATTTACAAGGTAACGATATTCATCGAAAAGGTGCTCAAAGTATAGCCAATGCTCTTAAAGTAAAATTAATATATAAATAAATATAAATCTATATAATTCTAATAAGGTTAATACAACATTAACATCTTTATCACTTGCTGATAATAGTATTGGAAAAGAAGGTGGTATGACATTTGCTGAAACTCTTCAAATAAATATTACTCTTGAACATCTTAATTTAGCAAATTGTGATTTAGTATGTCAATAAATATAATTTTAATTTTATTATATTTAGAAAGAAAAAAAATCACTGAAATTTTTTTTTAGGAAATGGATAGTTTAATAGCATTATTAACTATTTTACGTTATAATCCAAGTTTAAAATCAATTGATATAAGTCGTCCAATACCACAATATCAATATTCAAATTGGATGGATGATGTTGCTATTCATATTGCACATATGCTTGAGGTTATTATTTAGTTTTAATTTAAAGATTTGAATTTTTTTTAAAATTTTTATTTAGAAAAATAATGTTTTACAAGAATTACATATTCAAAAATTTGAAATTCGTGATCCAGGTTTTATGTGGATTTGTGAAAAAATGCAACATAATCAATCATTACTTTTTCTTGATCTTAGTTGGTATGTTTAAAATGATAATTAATTAAATATAAGATTTACATATATTTAGTAATCGAATTACACGTGATGGTGCTGTTTATTTAGCACCAATGCTTGAAAAATGTGGTCTTCTTCGACTTAATTTAGCATTTAATCGATTAGAAAATGAAGGTGCTGGTCATTTAGCAACAGCATTACTTCAATCAAATTCAAGACTTCGAAGGTAATATAAAAATTTGTTTAGTTTTATAGGAAAAAAAAACAAGTATTCTATTGAATTTTAGTCTTGATATTCGTTCAAATAATATTAAAGGTGATGGTTTATGTAGTATTGCTGACGCAATTAAATTTAATTCAGCACTTACAGAATTATTTATTTGGGGAAATATTAATGAAGAACGAGCATGTTTGGTTAGTTAAATATTTTAAAAATTAAAAATTATTAATCTTTATATTTTTGATTTTATTTAGGCTATTGAAAATCTTTTAACAATTCATCGTTTTGAACCTGAAAATATTGATATTGCACCATATCGTGTTGATGCTCGTACATATCTTGCTGAATCTCCAAATACTCTAGATAAATATTCATATTGGAAACAAGTTGAACCACTTCTTCGTATTCAACCAACCGTAAATCGAAACTCATTGACTGAACGTGCCTAATTTAAATTTTTTTATTCATATTTTTTATTTGACAAATAAAAAGAAAAGAGAAATCATCATATCCATTTCATTATCAATTTTTTTCGTATGCTGGTCGAATATAATCTTTAAAAACAAGACCTATTGGAGTTTGAGAATTATTATTTAAAGGAAGTATTAATCGATGACCAACATAAAAATTTGGTCCATCACTATTAATTATATGTAAAAGATCACCACGATTAAATTCAAGTTCATAAGAATCATTTGTTGTTGGATTATGATTATATAGACAAACATAAATATTTTCAGGAGAAATAAAATATGTTGGTCGAGCAGGTCGAGGTGGTGGTCGAATAGGAGCTGCATCAAATATTGCTTCCATAGAAGATGATCCCTAGAAAATATCAATTATATTTAATTAAATATCTTAAAAAATAAAAATATTACTGGTATGAAAGAAAAGTCTTCAGGATTTTCATAAATTTCTTCAACTAATAATAGAAAATTTATTATAATAAATTACAGTTATATTATTTAGAAAAATATCTTACTCTGATCATTATGTAGAACTGATAGTTCATGAAATGATGCAATCCATTTATCTGCCAGACCTGTTTCAGTAGTAAACTTAAAATATATAATTACTTTAAATTTTAATAATAATTAGATTTTTTTTTAAAATCTTACAAATTCAGTAGCTGAATCATGTTTAAATTGAAAATCTCTTTTATTTTCATAAGAAAATGAACAAGCTAAATAAGAAAATATTTTTATTATTTTAAAATAAATAATTTTAATTTACTATCATCAACAATAAATTTGTATGCAATTTTTCGACATTTTCGACTTTGATAAATAATAAAATAAATAATTTTTTCATTGTCATTAAATGTATATGATAATTCACCATAAACAGATGATTTTAATCCAAGTTCTACAAATTGAAAAAAAAACACAAATAATTATTCATCTATTGTCAATTCAATACTTACTTTTTAATAGAGGATATAAAAGTGTAGAACCTAATATTATAAATATCAAATTTATAAATAATTCGTTTCTTTTATTTTAATTAATAGATATTCACCTTTTTTTACTGTTAAATCTCCATCTTTAACTGTTGTAAATCTTGGAGGAATACTTGGTGGTAAATTTGAATCCTTTTTTATAATATGATTTTCATTGATAGATGATTGTTGATTATTAAAATTAGATTGTCTGATATTATTTTGAACATTTAATCGATTAGTATGATCTTCTGTGGATTCTACTTGAGAATAATAATTATTATCATTATTATGGAAAGATTGATGAACTATTGATGGTGTTGATATATCATTATAAATATTTTGTAATTCAGGATTTTGTTCACATAATTTTTCAAGTAATTGAATAAGATTAGTTTTTTCTATTGTTGGCGTTGGCCAATTACGAATAGCTAAATTTTAAAATAAGAGATTAATTAAAAAATTATTTAAATAATAGAATTACTTTGAAAAAATTCTTGAAAAGTTTTCTTTAATCTATCAGTCGACATCTATTAGTTTATCAAAAAAAAAATGTAACAATAACAAAACAATGTTTTTAGATATAGTAGTCATGTATGTTGTAACATAAAAACTTCTTTTTTCTTCTTTTCTTATCAATAATGTGTCACTAAATTATTCTACGACTAGAATGTTTTGCATATTTGTCTTAAATAAATTAATAAATTTTTATTAAAACAATTTCTCAGATGAATTTTATTTAGAAATTAAGACTTGTATATATTTGAAAATAATTAATGAACTTTTCATGAATAGACGATATTATTATTCAAATGTTATACATAATATTTTTGAAGAAAATAAAAGATTGTGGTTTCCTCTATTATTTTTTTAGATTAAATTTATATTGCACAGTAACATCAAAGATAAAAAGTAAAAGTTTTTTACAGAACGTTTTAATTCATCTTTTAATATTAATCTTATTATGATATAATTCCAATTCATAGCTTTAGTCAAATCTATTGTGCAAACTTTAATCCAACAGATATTCCAGTGACTAATAGTTCTACAGTGTACACACAAAAACTGAAGTAATGTGTGTAAAATTCAAGAACATTTTGCAAATATTTAGTTTACAAAATGATCTGATTCTTGTCAGAAAATCAGTTATAATTATTTTGTGACCTACCTTTATGAGAGATCAGGCAAGATCTTCATACGATAGCAGTGATATGTGCCTTATTTCAACAGACATTTTTCTTGTAAAGTGTACGACATGTTACTTTTGAGATACACACTTTTATTTGAACTGTATAGGAATGATCGAGATAGTACGACAAATTAATAGAGTTGATCAATTTAATTTATAATTTAATAATTGCTAATGGAATTTTTTGTACCTAAGACACGACAAATTTTTTCGTGGTCTATCACTATTTCCATATTTAATTTTTACAGCTGCTTGCATGTCTTTATATTTCATCTTTTTTCATATGTATTGCAATTAAGTTTTGAATTCAATCATATATTTTTTTTGTAAAGAACTTCAAACATTGTCTTCTAGTGAAAAGAAATTTTTCAATCAAAAAAATAATAGAGAATATTTTTTAAAAATATTGTCGGTATTAATTCTGTGTAACGTCAGCAGTACCTACCATTCAGAAATTGGAAAAATCAAGAAATTCAAAGAATTCAAGGCTTATAAATATTTTAGATTTATATACTCTAAAAATGTCATGGAATTCAAGCGATTCAAGGAAATCAAACAATTTAAAGAAATTCACGCAGTTGGATGGAAGTCAATGCACATGAGGAACTGTTCAATTATTGGATACTTCAAGTTCAAGTATTCAAGTTTTCAATTGTTCAAGTATTCCTTTTCAATGCGGTGATGGTGCCGCCAGAGACAAAAACGGACGACCCTGCGTGAGGGTGCCACGAGCGGCTATAGACTTCGACTTAGAGTACTGCAACCCGCGGGTTGGGCATCCGCACCCGAGCCGGGTTCGGGTAGGGTACGGGTACGAAAAGTCGTACCGGTGCAATATTCTAGAATCGATTGGCATGAGGTTGCTAGAATGGCTGAGAGACACGACTCTTGATTTCCCTTAATTTCTTGACTGCCTTGGACTGTTTCAGTTCCTTGAATTCTTTGAATGCCTTAAATTGCTTGATTTCCTTGAAATCCATGACACTTTTAGAGTATATGTCTCTGAAGCATTTAGGAATCTTGAATTCTTTGAATTTCTTGGTTTTCCTTGATTTACCAATTTCTGGTTGATAGGTATACCTCAAATTATTGAAGAGAAAAAAAGTATTCTTAAATTTGATACTTTTATATTCATATTATCTTTTACTAAACCTTAGCGATACTATCAACTTTAGTTATTTTTAAACAGATCATTTGGACCAATATTTCAAATTTTCTACAATCTAATAGAACAGGCCATCTAACGATCAGAAATTGACAGCTAGATCATATATATAGCTTTGAAAAACCAACTGTCTTTCATTGAGAAATCAATTCTCAGTTAGTAGTAGAGCCCGAAATGAAGCGAATGTTCGACGAGGGATCGAAGCAAAGCAAGGTACAATGAAAAATGACTCCTTCATTAATATAGTAACATCTCTATTAGCGAAAATATATCTTTGTAGTAAATGTTTTCATTCTGTCAATGAAAAGTGATGCAGTATTGACTGAATGATATATTTTCAGTTTTCTTTCTGTTTAAACTTGGATGTGGCTGTACCTTTGTTCAATTATTCATAACGAAAACAATTATTTAATTGAAAGTAACATAATAAAAAACAAAACTAAATAAATCCTTGTTGTCAAATTTTCCTTCTTCTGGTTCTTCTGTAGTTTAGTCACACTTTCAATCCATTCGTACATTGCACATTGCATCTTGAGGATATAATAATGTGAGAGTTGTCTAAATTGCAATAGTACCCTCATTCACTCTAGGTTTTCAACAATGAAAAAGTGTAGCACATGTTTTTGATATGCGCAGCACTTCAAACCAAGTTCTTGTAGAACCTTTGCAAGACGAAGCGAAGCGATGCCATAAAACCTTACGTCGTTTCAGGCTCTGATCAGCAAAGAAATAATTATTTTAAACTTATTCATGGATTAAAATAATACTCTTAATCTAAATCTTTGTTTCATTTTTATGATTTATGAATCATCACTTTCAAGGGTAACGTTTGCGTAAAGCGAAAAATATTTCTAAACTGATCGTATTATCACCATTTTGATTTCATGTATTCATGAGTCCAGATGAAAATATCGAAAAAGTTTGTTTGTAATTCCTCGATCAAGCGAATACGTAAACAGATATCGTACAGTGATATCTCCTCCTGTATTCGCTTCATTGTTTGACCTCTCTCGATAGACTATATGAGCAGAAGGATTATCCAGGACGAGTATTACGGTTGTCGTAAACGGTCATATACAATGTCGTAAACGACCGTGTACGATCGTAATTCGTCGTATACTTCACTCCTGAAATACGGTCCTATTTTCGTCGTGTCTTATACGACGAAATACGACCACCGTAAACGATCGTACACAGTCGTATACAACATCGTTTGTCCTCGTATTCACACTCTCATCTCCTTGGAGAGAAGACGGCAACTTTCTGTTATCCTCTCTCTCGTATCTCTGCCCTTATTCTCAATACCAGGAATACTTCCCTGTCCATTTGGATATATAAATGGACCTAAAATAAATAAAAAACAAAATATTTTAATTAATATAATACTTACTTTTCCAGTTATACGATAAAATAGACCTAACGACAGCAGTACTGTCGGATCCGACGTTTTTCGACAAGAGGACATCACCGGATTCTATTATCGGAATCCGACGATTTCCGATGTCGGAATTCGTCAAATTCCACCGATTTCTGGTAATCGGTTTCCTATCGAATCCAATTGTCGGATAGCGTCGGATTCGATAGGATCCGATGGGATGGTTTCGACCTGGATAGTCTAAAGACAAATAAAAAGAAAATATTGAAATAAAAAAAATATAACTTTTTTATTTTGTTATGATCAATAATATAACAATAAAAAGTAAAATCTATTTAAATATATAAATACTAAGTGTTCGATATATAGTTCGAAATAATGCAAGAAAAATAATTTAAAATGTTTCATATTGCATTCTACGTTCTGTTGGATTCTGTGCTGAATTCAATAGTTAACAGTATGCCCGAGAAATGAATCTCAGTTTACGACTGTATACGATCATATACTACCTTTTACGATCGGGCGTGATTGACCTGGGTATCTATCTCTTTCTGATGCCAAATCCGGCAATTGTAATAAACACTTCACGTACATTCCGTCTCAACAGCTTTATTCTTTTCTTTCGCATCTATAAGCATGGTATGTTGTTATTTGTTATTAGTCAGTCGTTTTCTCTTCTTTTTCTGCTTTCTCTTTCTCTATCTCCTTGACTTATGGCGCTTAATATGACCGTTATGGATGATATTTTTTCACTCTGAATATTAATAAGCAGTCCATTTTACTAATAAATTATGGCTATTATTGCCGAGGTTTGAATCCACCTCTATCAATAAAGTCTTTCTAATTTGATTTTTTAATTTAGGACGAGTTCGATAAACAACAAACCGAAGCATAAATTTTAATTATTTGCTTGTCAGTTAAGAAAATTGGTTCATGTACAGTCAATGATTGTAAACGGGTTATCAGTTTTATCAAAACTCATTATGGACTTCCTAATTTGGTGAGTAATATTTTGTTAATAAATAATTTCCTCTTTTTTAAATATTTAGAATGAAGACGAATGTGTTTCACGTGCAACCTTATCTGGTGTGTACGGTCAATTGGAACAAATGGTTTTTTATTCGTCGAATGAGATGGCAAAGGGTATAATGAAGGTAAATACAAAATTCATCCTCACCCTCTTTAATTACATTAACTTAGGTCGACGAAATTCGAACCGCAATCTCAAGAAATATTAAAACTACATTTGTTGGTAAGTTTCTATATATATATATATATTTGAAATAGTATGTTTTCTTTGTTTAGTTAATTAAATATTATGTGATCGTTATCATCACCGCGAACAATGAAAAAACAAAACTTTTTGGCACATAAACAAAGATTTTTTTGCGTCTTTTTTCTTTGTACTTCGTATAATACAATGGTTTTGACTTTAACGATTTTCATTTAGTGACAACTATGTTTTTTGTAATCATATTCATATAGGAGTTCATATGAATAAAAATAAAACATGATTATCTAAGAGAATATCAAATCTTCTGTGTTTTTTTTTCTTTGAACAATCTTCATCATTATTACGAATAGTTCTTCTTAATAAAATGTTTTCCCTTCTCTGTCCACTCTGTGTAACCTATCATGTACTACTTTATTTGTAAGAATATTGTTTTTTCTCGTTTTCATATCAATTCGCGAATAGCACGTGCAAGCATAGTTTTGAGAGGATCGAAAATGAAAATTCACATTAAATCAGCAGTTAAAATATGTCAATAAATGACAACCGTAACAATTGATACTGTCTTATGATATTAGTGAGTCTGTTATCTTTGATCTTAACTAATATTAATGATGTTGATTTGTCTTCTATAGACCTGTATTGCTGATAACAATCTAGCAATAGTGGAAACTATCTCTCTATCATCAATAACAGCATATGGATCTTTTTTCTTTATCGACGACATTTCAATTTCTTCCGTTGATGGTATTTATTGTCTCTCTCCACATATAGAAGGAGTTTTTTGTAAGCGCGATAATTCTTATCAGGTGGCAAAATCTGACACCGGATCCTACAGGATTCCCAGTGACGGAATCGCATAGGAATCCAACTGTAGGATTAGCATCAAATTCTGATGATATCAGATTGTCGGAGCGGATTTTTGTACGACATTTGCACGCTGATGAAATTTCTATAATGTTCTGTAATTTCTCCGAACTATTAATGGAATGTTGTAGTTGTAGAGAACGTTTTATTCGAAGTTTACTCATACTGCTCTACAAAGCTATACGAGTTTGAATCGTTGGGTCTTAGCGCAACACTAAAAAGCGTTTCGTCAGGGAAACTCACGAAATATTCATACTTTCATCATGATGTGTATCACGCTATGATAAGAAAATGGAAAATTTAATTAATAAGCCGCAAACAAGAGAACGAAACAACACACATTTAACAATTTTGCGCAACCGACATTCAAAATTTGTCTATATTATATTGACGAATATTACAATAAAACTTAATGTGTAACATAAAGTTACAATGTAAGAAAACTGCAACATACCTTTATTAACACTGAAGGAAATTTTACAGTAATTAAAACAAATTTTCTCTGCTTTTAAACAACAGTACAACGTGACGTGCGAACCGACTTGTTCCGTGTTGGAATTTGTGTTTGATAAAATGTCAAGGTACTGTTCGGCATAATCATATATAAAAACTGATAAAATTCCGTAAATCTGTAAGTTCTAAACAGACGAAAGGATATTAGTCGTATTTCTTTCGTTGTTGTTCAATCGATAGAAAACATCATACAACAATAAATTTGTTTTACTCCTGTACTCGATCAGAGCACGTTTCAGATGCCTCAGCACGAGATCTTAAGTCCATGTAAAAAAGTGAGAATAGAATCAGATTTTTCTGATTTTTTTAGGAGATCAAATTCTCAACTATTATTTACGTTTGTTTCTTATTAGTGAAGATTTCTTTTTGATTTATTGATGATTTAAAATTCTGATTTACTATGTCGAACTGTTATTTATTGTTCACGATTTTTTTTTGATTTTGTTAGAATCCGAAATTCTCAATTAATATGTCTAATTGTTTCATATTATTCGAGATTTTTTTTTGATTTAGTTAGGATCTATAATCCTCAATTGTTATGTCCAATTCTTTTATATTGCGCAAGATTTAGAATGGTATTATAATGTTGCAGACAAATAATTTACAATTCTTTGATTGTGCATGTGTAAAATATTTCGCTTTCAGTATCATGAAACTCATGAATCAGTGAGATATTTGTCGTACAGCTTCTAGAACAACAAATATTTATGTTTAATCGAAAACACAAGTACAAAACAAGAAAGGATATTGCGCACTCCGACAAGGAGTGTGGATATAAACGATTTTACATTACTATAGGTATATGAAACTACCGAAAGATAACTCAATAATAGAGAAATTTTCATGTGATGTATTATTAGTATGAGACGATATTTACCGAGAATATGTCATAAATTTGTTATTGCTCGCTATAGCTACTATTATCGACTACATAATATATTTTTTTGGGTATTCTATGCGTGTATATAATCATTTTAAAACCGGTAAACGGATAATTTTTTTATTTGAGATGTTTGTCTTCGTAAAAAGTTGGACATTTACTTGTAATAAACTACAAATGGTCATGAAAGATTTGACATATAGAATCCACTATTGTTTTTTTTTGCTATATCGCCATATTTGGCTTAACTGCTATTATACTATAGTAGTGTAAGATTGTGTCGGTTTCAGTTAATAGGATCCGACCTGGCATGATGGGACTAGAATGGCTAAGAGGCGCAATCCTTGACTTTCCTTAATTTCTTGTTTGCCTTGGATTGCTTCAATTTCTTGAAATCTTTTAATTCTTTCAATTCCTCGAATTTCCTGATTTTATTTTTCTCGAATTCCTTGATTTCCTTCAATTTCATGACATTTTTAGAGTATATATCTCTGAAATATTTATGATTCTTGAATTCCTTAATTTTTCCTTGATTTACCAATTTCTGTATAGTAAGTATATATCTCTGTAACATATCCATTATATTTATTATTATTCTTTAGGTTATTTCAAGAAAATCAATTAATAATATTATACAATAGATTAAATGTTTAAATCTTCCATTATTATTTTGAAAGAAAGAAAACTTGATTGGACATCATATACGATGATTCATCATAGCCTCACATAAGAGATATCCTAATTGGTTGAAAAATGTTTCTTTTCTCCTTAGTTTACCCATTTCTATTTCGAAATTAATCGTAGAAGAAAACAATACGCAGATTGAATATTAAGATAAGAAAAACAAAATTTTAGTTTTGTTTTTTCTAGATGACAATTCCAAATGATGATGCTACAGCAAAAAAACGATGGATTCATCTCCGTCGTATTCTTGAACGAGCTGGACCATTTAAAGATCCAAATTTTGAACCATCTACTGAGGTTTATTAATAATTATTTAATGATTTGTAATTATTTCTGTTTATCTTAGATTTTATCAGGAATTGAATCTGTTCGAATTTTAATTATTGGTGCTGGTGGTCTTGGTTGTGAATTATTAAAAGATTTGGTATAGAAAATCAAAAAATATTTTTAAAATATAAACGAATATTATTTAATTAGGCTTTAATGGGTTTTTGTCAAATTGATATAATTGATATGGATACAATTGATTTAGCAAATTTAAATCGTCAATTCTTATTTACGTAAATCGAAGAAAAAAACATTTTTTTTTAATTATTCTCTTTTTTTTAATTTTTATTTTTAAGTAAAGCGGATATTGGACAATCAAAAGCAGAAGTAGCTGCAAAATTTATTATGAATCGTATTCCACATTGTAAAGTTACTCCGTATGTGAATATTTATTTTTATTATTAAAAAAAAAAAATCCTTTTTATATTTTTCTTAGACATATGAATAAAATTCAAGATTTTGATGCATCATTTTATTCTCGTAAAATTCAATTTTTCATGACAATTAATATTTTCATATTATTTTCTCTTTTTAAGAATTTCGAATTGTTGTATGTGGTCTAGATTCGGTTGTTGCTCGTCGATGGATTAACAGTATGCTTGTAAGATAATTAAATAAAAATCAAAAATTACAAAATAAAATTTTTTCTCATTATAGGTTAGTATGCTTCAATATGATGAAGATAACCAACTTATACCAAGTTCAATAATACCTCTTATTGATGGTGGTACAGAAGGTTTTAAAGGCAATGCACGAGTTATTATGCATGGATTTACTAGTTGTATTGAATGTACTCTAGATTTATTTCCTCCACAAGTAAATTATTTACTGAATGTCTCAAGATATTTTACATATATCTCAGTATGAATAATTGAGAAAATCTTCATATCTTCTTAAAAGATATATTGTAAAAAGTTTTTCAAAAACTATCAAAACAATTCTCTACTAACATATTTTTATGATTTTTTTCCATGTTTAATAGATCATCTTTTTAAAAAAATTTAACATTCTATCTATTATTAGGTAAATTTTCCTCAATGTACAATTGCAAATAATCCACGTTTACCAGAACATTGCGTTGAATGGGTAACTAGTATTCTCTGGCCAAAAGAACAACCATTTGGTCAAGGTTAGATATTTTCATAGAAATTTCTCAATTTTTTTTTTGTTTTTAAAGATGTTAAAATTGATGGTGATAGTGTTGAACATATTCAATGGATTCTTGAACATGCAACAAAACGAGCAAATGATTATAATATAACTGGACTTAATTTTCGATTTACACAAGGTGTTGTTAAACGTATTATACCGGCAGTTGCATCAACAAATGCTGTTATTGCATCAATTTGTGCAACAGAAGTTTTTAAATTAGCTACTTCGTATATTAAAAAAAACCTTCAATTTAATATTTTTTTATTTTATTTTTTTTTATTTGAAATAGATCTGTAATGCTTATGAATAATTATACAATGTTTAATGATATTGAAGGAATATATATGCTTACATATCCACCTGAAAAAAAAGATGATTGTCCAATATGTTCAAATATTCCAATACGTATACAAATGAATGAAACAGCAAAATTTCAAGAATTTGTCGATTTACTTATAGAAAAATAGTAAAATAAAAAAATTTATTTGAATAAATAAAAGAAAATTTTCATTTTTATTCAGTCAATTAATTGCTCCATTAATTTATACAGAAATAAATGGAAAAGCAAAAACTTTATATATGACAAGTACAGAACAAATGCGTGAAGCCACAAAACCTCATCTTAAAATGACATTACAAGGTTGAAAAAATCTCTATACATATATATTTTATTAAAAAATATTTCATTTTCCTTTTTTTGTTTTTTTTAAGAACTTGGATTAATTAATGGCATAGAATTGTTAGTTGGTGATCCAGCACGAGCATCATCAATGCGTGTGATACTTTCATTGACTAGTTCAATGGAAACGGCAACAACTAAATAGATATATAAAACAGTAGTGTTTTTTTTTTTATTTTTTATTAATTTTTCTTTTTATATTAACATATTAAAAATCCAGAAACACAAAATTTGTGAGTTAACTTAAATCTAACAGTCATTTTTAGTATTTCAGATTTACATGGCATGAGCCCTACAATTGATACGTTCATTTATCTTAAACGAGATATTGAACAATCATTTCAACGTGTTCAAACAATTTCTCAATCATCTCATTATAATCAACAAGAAGTTGATCAACTTTTAAATCATATATCATGTACTCTTGATGATTTACAAAAAGTAAATCAATTTCTTAATTCATCATCTAATGAAAATCAATCTGTAAATACTCATTCACCAAATGTATCCGAAAATGAGAATGATTTTGAAGAAGAAAATATAAAACTCATTCGAAAAAATCCTAATATACAAATATCGAATAAAGAACAAACAGAAAAACGTTTTACTATTAGTTATTCAAAAGAAAATGAACAATCATCATTATTTTCTAATACTACAATAAATCTTCTTCCATCATCTAATGAACGTGAAGATTATATTCATCATATGAAAACTCAATATGATTATTGGAAAAATAAAATTCAATCAATAAAAAAAAATGAAAATCAAATGGAAATAATTCGTCTTGATCAAGTATCAGAAGAAGATCATATGATACGTAAACAAGATGAACAACTTGAAGATATTCATCATTCAATAATATCATTAAAAAATTTAACACAAAATATTAATTTTGAAATAAATGATCATATACGTGTTTTAGATAATCTTGAAACTGGTATGATCAATAGTCAAAATCGTGTAGAAAATTTAACAAAACAAACAAAACATTTCCTTCGAACATCAAATGATGGTGTTGGTGGACATACATATTTATTTGCTATTGCTGTTGGTCTTTTTTTCTTGATTATTATATTAATTCTTTTTTTTTGAATATATATTTTTTCTTATCGTTATTAATATTATTGTTTTTTTTTCCTGCCTTTATTGGCTAAATACATTTTATTTTTTCAGATAAAAAGAAAATGGTTCGAAGTGGTTCAGGTGTTATTGCTAATATTTCTGTAGAATTAAATAAACCAGAAAAACAAATTACAAAATTTTGTCTTTCACGTGTTCTTCTTAAGTAAGATAAATAAATATTAAGTTAATTTTTTTTTTAATTTATAAAATAATTATTTAGTGATATTCATCTGTTAAAATCAAGTATGAGTGAAAAATCGAATAAACCGACATTAGAGCAAATTACAGATAAAATGGAAGAACTTGAAGTTGATAAACAACAACGTAAATAAGAATTTTATTTGTTTGATCGAAATAATCGATAAATATATATATAATGATATTTTAGAAGATGAAGATTTGGATGAAGAAACATTAGCTATGAAAGCAATGGGTTTACCAACTTCCTTTACATCATCATTAGTAATTTATTTTATTTTCCTAAAAACAAATTTATAATTATCTTATACTTAAGATTGAACGATCAAAAACTCATCGTCGAACACGTTCACGATCATTATCTAATGAACAACCTCCAGGTGAAAAAAAATATATCGAATATTGATTGTATTTATTTTTAATATTTTCTTAAAATCATAGATGAATCATCTATTGAAAATTCTGAATTGACTCAAGATGATTTATTTAAAAATGCATTAGATAATTGGCTTGAATATTGGAATCGTGATGGTTATCAACTTGCAACAAATGCATGGACAACAAATTCAGATATTCATAATCGTTCTGATGGACATGATACATCACATTCATCAGATGATTCTTTATCAAATAATCAATCTGAACAAGTCTTAAGTGATCTTTGGCGTGAACATTATTTATCAACATATGATAAATATCTTCGAGAATATTGTTATAATCATGAACTTGATTATGATGAATTTGTTAATTATATTTCAAATAGTTATACAGCTAATGAAAATGATTTAAGAATAAAAACTATTAATCAAAATGATGT